>JAYJMI010033340.1:6261-23081 GCA_036873855.1 Sarsia tubulosa
TTTGAAAAAACAAAAATACTTCTGACACTTAATAGGAACCTTACGCACTCGACTTCGACTTGATAGAGAACGTAGTATTAGACAATAGAAAGCATTTCTCTGATAAAAGGCTAATTTTTTTTATTCACTACTTTTTCAGTTGTCTTTTAATTGGAGAATGGCAAAAAGACTTAAAATGTTTTAGCGAAATATCTGTAAACTATAAATATTATGAAAATGTACATGACAAATTATGTACCGAAATTACTATATAAAAAATGCAAAACTAGAATCCAGAATTCTAAATTTTTTTAAAACTATTACGTCCTCTATCAAGGTGACTAATATTATTTCAAAGGGTAGCTTTTCAAAACCACGTGCTGTTACCACAACTGAAGAATCAGGCTATCCTTACATTTACTATAAATCCTAAAGACTCGACATAATCTTTTTCAGTATCTGCTAGCTCTGTTAGAACCAAATCTCTTCTCATTAAAGCTTCTTTTTCGCTTTCACTAAAAGTTCTTCTCTTTCGGAAAGATTCCGGAGTACCACCTATGTAACCAGTTTTTCTACACATTTCATATTCTCCATAATCCTTTGCAAAATCTTCATAAGAATCCAACATGGTAGCGTATAAGTCGTTAGAACCCCTTGAAGCTGCATAATGTTTATACATATCTTTTAGTTCTTCCATTTTTCTTCTTCTACTGGTACCTCGTTCTCGTTTAAATGCTCGGTTAGCTTTAATTGTAGGTTTTCCTATTGTATCGTATTCTTCATTTTCTATATTTTTTAAATGTTCTTTTTGGTTTGCAACTTCTATTTGTTTTTCAATTTCTAGTATAGTATTTTCATTTTCAGCTCGTCTTTTATTCTCGTCATCGGTACAATAACCTTCTTCACTTAAAGTTTCGATGACGTCTTCTTTCATGATTTCTATATATATAGACAGGATTTAATTAAGTTTAATTATTTAGATAACGGTTGCTTGCAGATGACTGAATCATAGCCTTAGTGACTGAATCATATTTTGGGTAATATTATATGATTAATAAATAATATTTTTGAAGTATTTAAGGGTTGTTTTTAGCGAAAATTATATTTCCAAAATGTTGCACTTTAACTTTCCAGAAAGTAGATATATATATATGCAGTTTATGTAGCACCAACTTATTCGTAAATCTTTCAACATGCTAATAAAACATGGGTTTCAAGAATGGAATGGCTGCCAATTATTTGTCACGTATCTATTAAAAGTTAAAAATGAGCTATATTTTAGTCACTCTTAGGAACGTGTTTAGGTACCCTTATACAAAGGTGTCTATATACGGCGTTGACTTGACTGAAAGTGGAATGACCAGGTATCGTTAAACTCGATGAGCTTTAAAACATTTTTAAGAATACACTCTATTTACTGAATAAGAACAATTTTATAAGAATACAAGCCTTATTTAGTCTCTTTCAATTTTTTCTCACTTTTTTACTACCATTGGAAAGAACCCATTGAGATGTTTAGTTTAAAAATGTTTCTGATGGGTAGTCAGAATGTTTCAGAATTTGGCTTCAAAAATAAAAACAGCTGAAGCTCACAAAAAAAAATGCGTGTATTGTGCTGTGTTTTAACAAAATATCAAATCTGATGTTGTTTTTAATTCCTTTGGAGATGATGAATAATTAGCAGTGATTAAGAATTTACCTTTTTTTGTCTGTGTGAAATTCATTATGATTTCTTGCGATTTATCCAATACTGGCGTCGATGTTATCACTTTATTTGTTACTTTTTGGACGTTCCAGTCATGACGCTTCCCATTGTTATGACAATCTAATGTATGTTTACTTTTAAACGATTTGTAACAAGCTGTGCATGTGTATTTTGCAGAATGGGAAAAAAGACTATCTTGTGCTGTTGTAGATACAAAAGGATAGCCAACAACTAAATAGAAATAAGAAAAATAGATATTATTTAAATTGTCACAGTTGTTATTTTTTGCAGCACTATAGACTAGAATTGTTATATTCTTTAGGCAAATGGAAACTCGCGAAAAAACCAAACATATATATATAGACTATATCCAGTCTAGCAGCATTATAGAACCTATCATAAATAGTAAGGGAGTGATCGATCACCATTTTTTTATTTGAATACGATGTCATACTTGTAGAAATACTCGTTTTATAGAAGCTGCTGTTTTATTATTTTTAACTAGCATTATTTACCCTTGTTTTCATTCCTTCACATAAACTTATAAAAGGTCTACCAATAGATTGATATTTATGTGTCTTATTATAACATAACAATATGAGGAGGTTGATTGAGGTTCAAGTTGATTTAATTTAAAAATCCAGTTTTAGTATTGTTTTAATGTAGTTAATTATAAAGAAACGTTATTTTAAATATTACTAAAATTCAAGAGATACACAAGAGTGCTTAGAATCATTATGTTTAATCTTCCAAATCTCCGCCTTATCAGACTGTAATGTAGACTATATTTATAAAGGTCGAGTTACACTCACAGCGCGATAACTCAAATAGAAAGTACTTATAGGATCAATATATGCTTTGTCTATGATATTTTGTCGGTTTCTATTTAAAACAATTTTCAGAAAAGATGTATTTTCGTCCACGAATATCACCAAATATCATTATCTTTTAAACTATTCCATCTTTATTTGTTTCAAATCCAACATTAACAATGATGTCGTGAGTATTGTCCTTAGCAACTTTAACATAAGAAAACACCTAAAGTCAGATTTCCAATTCGGTTTCCATTCCAGTTTTAGGTATAACCAAGCCTACCTGTAGTGGACCCTTGTCTTGTAAGTAGTTTTCATCTTCCTCGTTCGGTCAAATAAGTAGAAAGTTTATATAGCATGTGTCTTATCTATATAAGGTTTATTCCTATTACTTCTAGAAAGAACTTCCAACTAAAAGAATTGTATCTATGCTTTTAGCTTCGTAAATATAACACTTGACTTCAAAAAAAAAATTACTGCTCCTTTACTTTTTTAAAAGAAAATAGTTTCCTTAGTAAATTCTAGCAAGGGTCTTTTATTCTGTTAAAAAAAAGATTTTAATATTAACATAAAAAACATAAATGTCGGCGCCTAATACAGTTTTGTTCTTACTGTGACAACTAAAACATTATAATCAACATAAAGCAAAGAAATTAAGGGCTTTATAAAGACTTACAAGGAACCCAACCGATATATTTAAAATTAGTTAGAATAAGAAAATCCTCTAACTGCAACCCTCATGGAGTTTAATCAGATTAGTTCCATATTAAAGATCAATTTGAACTAATTATTTTGTCATTTTTATTTACTTGTTTATACTATTTATCTTTTATCCAGTACATGGAAGTTACGTATTAGTGCATTAGATACACGACGTTAACTCTCAAAATAATTGTTGTTGGTAACACAAAAGTTGTAGACTTCGAAGAAAGCTGATTTGGAAACATAACAATAGAGATTTTATTGCAGCCAAATGCACCAATTCAACATGATACTATAAATAGAAATATTAGCAACCCGTACCCTAAACTATTCCGAGTTTTTTTTATAAAACTATTTTATAACAATAAACACGTCATTAATTTTTTTCTTGACAACTTGATGAACAAGTTAAATGGAAATAGTTTAAAGGGGACAGAATTAATTAGGTTGCTAAAGTTAACGATGTTGAATTGTTGTATTAAACCTCCCTCTAGAGCTGAAACGTAGACATAATTCCCTTGTATATAGTTTTGATTCAATGAGTAACTAATGACACATCGATCAATCATCATCAGAGTAAATACCTAATATCTAATGGTTTGATTAAGATTTTGTTTATGGTCACGATCAATTTACCTTGAAACATCCAGAAATAATAAAATAATCACTACAGAATTTGTAAAATTAGTATTATCTATCAATTAAATAGGTGATTATAAAGATATTCTTCATTTTGTCACTAAATATAGAAGTGACTATGAGAAAAGGATCTAGATATCTTATTCTGAATCCTAGAAATGAGTCCAATGAAAATCAGGTTTCATATGCAATATAACATTTTATTATCTCTAATAATATAATTTTACTACTATACAAGTTGAACTAACAATCGAAAAGAAATGAATGAAAAATTACAACTGGGAAGATTATAGGAAGAAAAGAAAGAAAAGGAAACATATACGCACCCGTTGCTAAATCAACAATTCAGTTATTAGTTTTTTTTACCAAACTTAAATTACATTGTTTAAAACAACAATAGATAATAACATAACAGCATAATCTTATCCTAAAGATACTCTTTACAATATTAATAAAACTTGGCTTTTTCCATTATAGTAGAAGTTACATATTTAAAAACATCTGCTCGAAAATTTTGCAAAAATTAGTGGTTATATTTTTACCTAAAACTATTTTTATTATAATAACATTCGGACCTTCTAAACTCTATAGTTGATGGAGTTTTAAGCATATAAAAAAATAACAATAACTAGAACAAATAGAGCAGCATTAAACTTTCTAGAAAAGTTAATATTATAATAATATCAAAGAGGAATCAATTTTTGTTGTGAAATGAAACATGAAAAATATTTGAAGAATTTTATGTTACTGCTAATTTAATTTCTAGAGACAAAGGTATAAATAAGAATCGACGCCATTAGGGTACTACTTGTCGAATGGCCCAGACACGTTTAATGTTCCCAATAGTATTTAGGTCCTTGTTGGTCAAACAATAAAATAGACATGGTCAGTATTCTAAAAGTAAAGAAAGCTAGTTAATACGAAAGCTAAGTTAGAAAAATCAATAATTTTTTTGTAAACTTGTATAAACATTCTTTCGCACTCCTTCAGAACGGCTAATATAGTTAACAAAAAGTTTCATTTCATTCTTCAGCAAAAATATTAATAAAAAAGATGTCACTAAACAATGCACGCTAAAGCCTGTACACAACACCTTTAGGTATGTACTGACTCGCCTTCCCCTTCGCGCATAAATCTGGAATTAGAGTTATTCGAACCACCAATTGTGAACCGTACGGCATTAGCTTAGTGTAACATAAGTTACTTTAGTAGTGTCGTACGAATAACTCAATCAGTTAGAGCGTCTCGGATCTGATGAGAAGATGGTAGGTTCAAATCCCCCTCCGTTCAAATTTCTACATATCTCTCTATATAGAGAATGTATGCTATTTTAGACATCCCTGAATTTCAATGCAGGGGATTTGTCAAAGAAATGTTGTTTGGAGATTTTCCCTTATGTGGTTGTGGGAACATGATGTGATGTGTAAATCTAGCTAACGGGATAGAGTGAGAGATGTTTTTGAAATAAAGAATTATAATAATTTTGTCATTGAAAGTGATTATAGCTGCTTGGGTGGCAACTTGTAACAATATATATAAAGTATATAAAGCATAGCTAGTGACCAGCAATACTTATTATAAGTATCAAATCGATAACATCAATAAGAAAACCTATATTTACCGAAAAGACCAAATATACTCGAATCGCTTTAGTATCTGCTTAAATTCACAACTTCGATTGATTTTAACCAAATAGTTGACCCCCGCAAGTGTCTTTAACCCTAATAAACCTGGGCTTTTTGAGCGTAAAAAGATAAATCGAGAACTACTTTGATTTTACATTGGAACTTTGTAGAGTGTTAGCATATATCTAATAAATAAAAAGAAATTGTGATGATGTCACTTTTTTACGATGACGTCATAATTCTAGTAAAAATCACTTGTTTCACCAAATTTGCATTTAAAAGTGTTAGCATTGATACTTTTCTATGAAAATTCCACTAGAGGGAGATTAAAGATAGGTTTTTAACATATTCTTCCGGAGTTTTAACAATCAGCTTCAGATGACGGCTTTGTCAAAAATTGTCAAAAATTGAGAAATTACGTCATACGTTCTGATGACGTTATCAAAAATGTCACCTGACTTTCTTTTAAAATTTCAAAAATAAACTTATATTACAAACATTCTGTGAAAGTTTGATCATTATAGAATCAATAATAAAAAAGTTATAGTTAATTGATTTTTTTTATTTTAATGGTGAAAATGCTGATTTATAATACCAAGCCGAGGAATTTCTGAATATCTTTTGCCGTGATCTGTCAAATTCCTTGAAAGTTTACGATTATGTGTCCAATAGGTAGTCAATAAGTTAGCTATTTCAAAAGAATCGGAGGAGAGGGGACGAATGTGATGCTTTGATGTTGTATTTTGTTTGACATTTACGCTGCGCAAAAGAAAAGTTTGAGTTCTAGCTAACCAATTTTATGAACAGAAACCAATGTAATGCTTTATATCTGACATTGGCTCTTTAATCTATATAGTTTAACCATGTTTTGACTGTATGGTTTTGGGTTGTTCTATTAGCAACTTGAAGCTAACCATTAAACTTTACTATTATTTGGAATTCTAAGAATCAAGAAATCACTTTCCGGCTGAATTTCTCTTCAATGACATTAAAAATATACATACACGTGTGAATAGGTCTTTAGGTTTTGAAACATAATGCAATGAAATGAAATGCATCGATATCAACTTACCTATCAAAGTTGAAATCACCAAAATAATTTAACTCCTTACAAGTTTTTTCACACACTGTTTATAGATATTCTTAAAAACAAACTGCTTACCCTACTAAGCTATATCAATTCTTGGATAACGTAGTTTTCAGATTCAAACTTTTTCTAGATATAACGTGACAAAGAAATTTTCTATTTATATTCAACCGTGGCTAAACATAAAAAAACTGAAAAACTGTTGTAACAATAACAGAGATAATCCTTTTTTCTAGCTATCGATTTACTCCCAGGTAATCTCATAATCCATAATCTTAATTTTATCACGTCAATAAATTCCTTTGTTTAATAAAAAATGACATTGATTGAGTGAATGCACGCACGCTTAAGGGACTGACTACATGGCCGAGTCAGCTCGCTTGTAGCTCACCTTACCGCGCTCACTTTTTTAATTTCCATCGATGTTACATAACCGAACCAACCAGTTTGTAACTCAATAGAACATCAATAGAATGATCTATTTTATAGTTTTGTTATTGTTTATATAAACAATTTTCGAATCCCTTGACTATTTAACCGAACTACGCATGCGTATAAGCCGGGGCAACGTTCTTTTTGTGATTACATGGAATAGCCAACCCGCTTACAGTTCGTTTAAATGGGTTGGCTCGCTATCTCAAAACAAGCCAGCTCCGCTAGACGAACTGGCTCGCCCCATGTAATCACAAAAACGTAGTTATATGAACTTTGCCATTATTCTGAGCTAATATTGTTTTTACTACCGAGCTAGAAACGAGCCATGTAATCAGATCTATTTTTTAAAAAACTAGATATGTACGTACATAATTCAAGATCACATTAATATGACCCTACAAAGAGATGTTCGCTTTTCAAACTCATTTGTATCGGCATTCGTTGTAATCGGTACATTTTTTAATGAAAGAAAGTTTAACAAACATATAATTCATGTTCTACTCATACGCTTTCAAAATTATCTTGTAGTATTATACTACTTTTATAGTACTAGGCAATGATTTTAAAAACACTATCCTTTCCACTAAATTGGCTTAGCCATTTCTTGCTATCTATTGCAACGTAGTTACGGATTTGTGGCGATTCTTTAATATAAGCTGAAAAATGTAGGATTAGTATGCAAATATTGTGACGTAGGTTGTAAATATTAAATATATCAGTCGAAACGTTAAGACAAAATTGGATATCAACACTCGAGACACTGTAAAAGCAAACATTTATATCATACTAAGACTACTGTTATGCAAATCGAAACAAATAAAGTATATTCCTTTACTTGCATGCAAGCATCTTTGGATGTTAACCAGGACTCCCTGTGAAATTATTTAACTGATTAATCACTGGTTATATTAACTTCGTCAATGAACCTGTACCAAAATGTGGCATGCTCAATAAAGTTAGTTTTGTGTGGATAGCAATAAGCCTCTGTATCAATGTAACAGGTTGAAACAAATACCATTGCAATGAAAAATAGTAAAAAGTTTATTTCAAATGACTTTTATATCACAAACTTTTAAAACAAATACTAATGTAAATCAGTCGTCAATAAAAGAAATATGAAGCAAGTTATCATGTAAGATATAATAGTAAGCTATTTAGACCTTAAATTGCTTCAGAATACAAACCCCCTTCTTTACTGTAAATTATAACTATATTCTACCTTCAAGATTTCCATGTAATTTCATCTTTTTTTTTTTCTGCTATTAACTGGTCACCGAATAAACTGAACAATTTATAATCATATTTAACTGCATAAGTAATGCTTTATTGCTTGTTTATGTTATGACGATAACAAATAATTAACTTGTTTCAATTATTTAATTTTTACTCATTTACTAAATTCTATTTGTGGTTTGGCAATATTTCCTTTAACTTTAATGTATCCTTAGCTCTTTGTTAATATACAGGGATTTATCGTCGCGTATTTGATGATGGAAGTAAACTCAATTGAAGTTTAGACGAAAATTAAATTATATTAGTATAGAAAATTAGAATTTTAAAAAATATTTGGCAAATCTGTCTACAAAATTAAGTTTCGCTTTTACATTACCACATTATTAAGATCGTTCTCCTTTCAGTTTTGTGTCGTGGTGAAACGTAGTAAGTGTAACGTAAATAATGTCACCTACGCTTCTTGGTACGTCACGTTTCATTTTAAAATGAAAACCAATCACGTTTTTAAAGTTCAGATTATGGCATTTAGTTGCTATTCTAAATGATAAAAATCAGCACTGAAAATCAATGCTTGTTGATTTTAATTAACCATTGTAATTTTTTTAATATTATTATAAATGAGTTATTGTATCAATCAACGTTAAATAAAGTGACTATTATTAATAAAAATTTAATTAGCTCACACAATAAAAACAACGGTAACCAGAATTTTGCTTGAGATAAACCACTAATTACTTTTTGACTTATTTGTGGTAAACATAGTTCAAGATATGTAGAGAATTTTATATTTTGCATATTTAATGCATTACCTATATGAAAGTCTGACATAAACATTTTAGTATCCAGACGCTCAATAGCTTATTTCACCACAAACTGCAGTCATACGGTTTAGTATAAGAGAAAAAATAAATTATTGTAAAACCTAGAAATTAGTGTAAAACCTAAAACGACGACATCAATTATGATTATTTATTTTTTGTGTCGTCATAAGAATTCAAAGTAAGACGCGTTTCAAATCACTTTCTGGTATCATTCAATGAACTTGATGGTTTTGTTTATTTTATTCAGCAGATCAAAAGTAAATTATTCCAAGATCTTTGAAAAAGCTCTTTTGACTCTTGTTTAGCAAGTTTGTAATACAAATATTTCAAAAACTAACTATAAAAAAATGTTTTTTACACGATACCAAGGAAACTGCTGCTTGCATTTCTGAAATTTCACCCAAAATCGCTTGAAGTTGTTCCTTTAAACTTCTTTATCGGTTACATATACACAGAAAATCGAAAGCGAAAGTTATCTGAATTAATGTTGTGATTAATGGCTTTGATAAAAGATTAATTATTTATTTTTTATCTTTCCATTTTAAATAGATAACTAAGAATTAAAGAACGGCATTTTATCTTCAATTTTTAATCCATTGTTATTGAACCAAAGACAAAAAGAAAAACATACACTCGTGAAACATCCGATAAGCATTCTTAATGAAATAATAAACACAGTTTTCAAATGGCCTGGTGGATAAGCTAATGTCAAACTTGTTTTTACTTTATTTTATTTAATTTTTTTTCATTTGTTTCGATGGGATCTGAACTACGCTGAGTCAATACAATAATAATTTCCTAATTTCCCCAATTTCAAAGGACTTGATAAAGATAAAATACCATAGCACAATAACAGGAATTCCTTTTTAGGCAAATAAAAACACGTGTATTGCTGTATTTTTATCAACACAAAAAACTTTGACTACTGACTAATCCATTATGAAAGCATGACTAGTACAAATTTTTGTCATTACTAAGTTTAATCATTAGTCAAGTAATTAATTAGTTTTTACAATTAGTTCTTAATCGGTTTACAAATAGATTGATATGCAGGTCTCTTACGTTGTATTATGTAATGAAACGCTCTACGTTTGTTTTTGAATTGCATTACATTGAAGAGGTTTATTCAGGTGCAAATATTTTGTGAAACGTATTATTGTTATTGGTTACTTTTCAGTGTGGGCCGAGCGACATTTGTTGCCTTTGCTTTTCGTGGCTTAATTAAGAGCATTGTATTAACTTCTTTTACAATTTTTCATTTTAGAAATTGAGGATTTTTATGTAATGTAATGTAAAATGTTATTTTAATCTCTCCGAATATGAAAGGCACAAGAAAAAGTTTAATTATTGAAAAAATATGATCGTTTAACTTTTACATTGTCTTTAATACACCTATTTACTGTAAGACTTGGATTCCTCGTCGAAAAATAAGACTACGTGCAAATTTTCGTTATTTTTTAATCATTAGAAAAAACGTTATAAGAATTTAAAAATGTTTACTTAGGGGGGGTAAAAAGAGACTGGTAACTATTAAGGAGGGTAAAAAAAATCTTATAAGAGATTTGACCGTAATTTTGTGAAAATTATACTTCCGTAACTTTAGCTCTGATTATCTAAAGTTAGTAAGATTGTGTGAGTAGAGATATTTTTTGACGAAGATTCCAAATATCGCATTCATTTTTTCCGAAATTAAAGTTTTAAAATCCATAATGGCGGATGCTTACAATAAATAGGTGTATTAGCTTTCGAAAAATAATTAAATAAGTGTAAAACCAACAAATTACTTCTTTTTCTACAAATATTACTAAGAGAAATGCTTCTTTATGCACTAATCCAATTATTTCTTGTTACTTCTAAATTTTAGTGACTGTGGTTCTGCCAATATAATTTATCTTTACTGAATCTTTAAAATGAATTATTACCACAACAGTAATCCTATGTGAAAAGTTGAACAAATTTCGTTTTTGAGTGTCGTTTTTATGAAATTTGTATTTCAAATTCGCGGAACAAAAAACAAGAAGCACTCCATCAAGTTTATTGTTTTACAAAATTTGGACTTATTTTACTTTAGATATGCTGAAACTTGGCTGAAACGAACGAAATAGTTCTCTTCGACTTTATTAGCTTCTACCTGCACTTATTGACTTCTAACTGCACTTTTTAATGCATACATTCCATTATAGGTTCAACAAACGATTCAACCTGAGTAAGTTTATTTTGACTAAAATATAATTTTTCTTGATATTTTTTTGAGTTGACTATCAATTTTTTGTGGAAAATATCTTTGTCATAAGCCGTCTGCATAAAGAGTTATCTAAGGCATAATTCAAGTCACTATTTTCTATAGATTGTTTTTTATACACAGTTTGATACCATTTTATCTCTACAATAGTATACCATAGTTTTTACTATCTTGAATTATGTTATGAATTGATGACCTGTTTTGTAATATTCGGTCTAGATCAGCAAGTTTATTATGTTTTGCTACATTTAACTTTGATCTATGTAATTAAACGGAATTAAAAGTAAGAAGAATAACAACCATAATGAATATAGCCTGGTTAACATATCAAAAAATACTTCATCTGATTTCATCATATAATATTAGAAATTGCAGCTCATTTTACTCGATAAGCCCAGTTAAATTTGTATTTTATCGATTTGGTTTGATATTATATCTATCTACAGATAAGGTATAGGAAGCGATAACAATTTAACTTTAGATGTCCAATTCTGAACCAAAATATCTTCCTAGATTTTGAACTCATTTCCTGAAGTTAAAGGTCCTAGTCCTGGTTTTGTTTTAAAGCCCCTGAATTTAAACGTCCTGGAATATGTATGATACGAGTGTTATTTGCTTCGGTGAAATCAAGTTGAAATCAAATTCAAGTTTAATCTCCAATGAACATATGGTTTAACGAGTCCGAAGTTCCAATGAAGGCTGCTGTACTGATGATTCGCAGACGACATTGTTTCATAGGTAGAGGGGCTTCGTTCTTTAGGGAGTACCAACCCTACCCATAACTTCAGTTACCCTGATATTGTCGCAGAAAGGTATTGAGAAGTTTTCTTTTTAGAAAAAGGCTAACCCTAATCCTAATAATCGTAGACTAACCCTAATAATTGGTTCATGTAGAAGCTTTCCTGACAAGTGTACGTATTTTGATTGTTTCCAGGAATACCGTTTCAAGTCCAATTGGGACGAGGAAATGTTTTGTTGGGTAAAGGTGATTTTAAACAAGTTTTTTCTTTGAAATATTTTATTTCTAATTGTTGTGAGCATGAGTATGAAAGTCTTATTTAGTTTTAAAAAAGTTCCTACCTGCAGCAATTGTTTTCATGGAGGTTTTCAATAAATTATCCAACATTTTCGTTTATTGTTTTACAAACATCTATTTCATTCTTTTTTAACGAATACTCAACTTGTTTACTCTGATTTGTTCCTTGTTTACCAATGTTTGTCATTTACCGAACGTCATTAAATTACAATACAATGCTTATTACTTTAAATCAAATAGAGGCCATCAGCAAAGATAAAAACTTTATCGTGATCCTCTTTTAAACTATTGTTTCTTAATTGATTTTTAGGATTTTAGTTACAAGATTAGTTGTGTACATTAAAAGTGATTTGAATGAATCGCAATCTTTATCAAGAATGTTTACCAAATTGATATAGAAACTTACTATATTTGGATATACTATACGTGCTCAATGTCCAGTTCAAGCCTATAGGGAATTATACAAACTTGGATTGTCTCGATAATTAATTTGCTGTTAGTTTCTTCATAATCCGTGTCTGATCATAGATAGATATAGATAGATATCTTTAGTTTAACGTCGGTTTTTTTTTTTTTTGTATGTAGTTTAGGCAATCACCTAGCTAATTTAGACCGACGCCTTCGGGTTCTGGCGTAACTAAGTGCTCCCATTTGAGCCTACGGAATCCGGTCTACCAGACAATCGGAAGGAAGTGAATATTTAACTAGACTATACTAGTTTTGTTAGACTACTTAGGTAGCTTTATAATTCCCTATGGTTATATGTCGGGAAGGATAACCCCGACACTGAAGTCCAGTGGCGGGACTTAAACACACAACCTTTGAATCTCAAAACCGATTCTTTAACCACTGGACCACAGCCAAACTTTATCGTGATCCTGAGATACAAACTGCCGGAAAAAAAATCTGATGTATTCAAAAAGATGTTGGAAGCATAGACTAAAGATAGGATTGTATGACTATGTTTAAATTAAAAAAAAAATAAAAAATCCTAGGAAATATATTTATCAAAGCTTTCCACATATATAGTATGAGAGCTGAAAAGGCTCATATTTAGCATGACAATAGTAGATCATGCCTTTTGCAAAAACGTTCAATCTAGCAATGAGATCGAATATTGCTAGACATATTGCTATATATATTTCTATGTTAAATGTAAATATTGAAATCCGACAATAATTGCCTTCAATTCATTATTTGAAAGTACATACTAAATGCCATCAAAAATTTAAAACAGTTTAATCCTATTACTCAATTTTTAAAGTAAAAACGATAATCCCTTTATAAGTATTATGTGAAATTTATAGTAAACACTAAAATTTAACTTGATACTAAAAATAGAAATGTAAAGAACTAGAAACCTAAGCTATACCGGTCCCGTTGAGTTTGTCAAGCTAAAATAAATTATGCTGTACTTGTAAAAATTATGCTATAACAGGAGGTAGTCGGATAAACTTATGTCAATGATGTTGTTTAGTTTTCTATCCTAAGCTTTGGATCAATCTGAGTCTGCTAAATAACGCTCCCAACGTGCCCCAAGTTCCCTACGTACCTACGTACAGGCGTCCTTAACGTGTCTACGTGTCTGCGAGCACTATGTGCCTGCCTATATTCAATCTCCTTTAGTTGAAACGTAGCTTTAGTTTTAGTCATAGATCACCAAGTGAACACTATGAGTCATAGATCACAAAGTGAACACTATGAGAACTTCTATACTAGGGCATGTAAAGCATTAGGCTCGTGAAAATTAGACACATAAACATTGGGCACGCAGGGCAAGTAAAAACACTGTTCATATAAAATAGGGCACACGCATGGCACGCAGACACGTAGATCACGTAGGAACGTAGGGAGTGTATGGAACGCAGGCACGATGGACATGTCATTTAGCAGACTCGCTTCATCTCAACCAAAATCTGATCATTTTATCGGGAGCATCGTTGACTTATACTTTATATCAAGTTTAGTACATTGTTGAATCTTATTGAAGTTTATACTTCAATATCACCAAGGATATTTTTAAACTCAAACTTCGGTTTAAAACTATCCTTGATATCAGGAACCTACATATATTCTAGTTTCACCATCGTATTAGTATATTAAGACAAAATGTAATTTTCTAGCTTCGCAATAATATAACAAATGCCGAAACAATTTTTTTCTACATACCTTCGGAAAATTTACTTATTAACGGAACTAGAAAGAGGGCTTTATTCATCATATATTTAAAATCTTCAGTTAGAATATAAATTTTATTATGAATGTATCTATCTATCTATACAGTTTTTTATTTTTAATGCAGCAGATTGACATAAAAGATCGTCATCATTAGAAACTTTATTGTTATTTTAATTCTTCAAACTATTGTCAGATATTCCGCTGGCTCTGATTTTTCTTATCAAATATAAATTCATCGGTGTAAATCATGAGTTTAATACTTGGTAATCCAAATCTGGATAACAAGTTTTTAGTGGGGTTAAGCATTATGCCGTCATCTAAAAAAACGGTATTGTTTCAACCGATATAATCCTTTTCACGAAAAGTTATAATTTTAATATATTTTATATTCTATCGGTGATTTAAGCAGAAAATAGGATTTAATATAACCCTATCCTCAATACTTAATTTGGCTTAACCAAAATTACTTTGATTAAATATTGATATTTGCATAATAGATATAATTACTTACACCAGCATGATAAGGATATAAAAATTAAAACAAGGAAAAAAAAAGAACTTACAAGTAGAAATGTAAATTCACTTACTAGAATACAGTATATTCTTCTGAATTCTCGCATATAAAAAGGCAGTTACTCAGAATGTTTAAACATTCTGAGGAACTTCGTAGATTCCATATGGAATATGAAATTATTTAACTATTAAGTTTTTAGCTAGTAACTCTTTCCTGTTGGAAAATTCTAACTTTTTTACTAAGTCTAACTTGTTTTTATTCTAATTCGTAGAATTTGTACTATCACAAGGTGCAGTTGGACGTTAACTGGTCAACATCTAGCCTAGTTTCGGCCATCCTTACCGAAAAAAAGCCTTAAAAAAAGCCGTTTGGGAAATAGCTAATTTAATTAATTTATTTAATTAATTTACTTTTTTGCGGTTCCAAAGAAGAAGGGACTATACCTAGTCTAGTCAACATCACTTTAATTGATTCAGCAGATCAAAGTAGAATAATTCTAAACTTTGCTAGAAAGCGTGATTACTTCTTGCTTTCATTTACGTAGCAGATTTGAAATACAGAATTCTCAAAAACCTGCACATCAAAACATGCACATCAAAACCTGCACATCAAAACCTAGCACATCAAAACCTGCACATCAAACCTAGCACATAAAAAGCTACTTAAGTAGTCTAACAAAACTAGTATAGTCTAGTTAAATATACACTTCCTTCCTGTTGTCTGGTAGAGCGGATTCCATAGGCTCAAATGGGAGCACTTAGTTACGCCAGAACCCGAAGGCGTCGGTCTAAATTAGCTAGGTGATTGCCTAAGCTACATACAAAAGTAAAACCGACGTTAAACTAAAGATATCTATCTATATCTATCTATAAACCTACACATAAAAATATGCACATAAAAACGTTCACATAAAAACCTGCACATTAAAAACTCGGCTCAATCTTTTCCAGAAAACTACTGAAGTGTTATTTCACAAATTTCCAGTTGTAATATTCATAATGACGATGCAACTGAGAAAAGGCATGCACGTAAGTAACCAAAAACAAAATTTAGAAATCCTTGTGCCTTTTGAGGTAGTTCCGCTAATATCATTCCATTAACTTAAATATATCCGACCATAATTGTTGCTTTGTTTATATTCCACTGGTCAAATAAGCCGATGATAAGATTCGAAATATAGTATAACCATCCCAACTTTTAATGCTAAAAAAGCAGATTATTATAAATTGAATTAACATTTTGTTTCATGAATATACATGTTTCGTATTAGTATTTTTAGATTAAAGGAGCAACTTAAAGTGAGAACATTTTTGTGAAACCTATATTAAAAATTTGATATGTTATAAAGAAAAGAAGTCAAATCAAGCTGGTAAATTTGACCTTGTGAAAAAGCTCAATTGCTTCTTGATTCTACTATTTAGCACATTGGAAATACAGATATTTCAAAAAATACACATAGAAAGTTGCTCAAATTTCAAAAGAATACTAAAGAAATGGTAATCTTTAATTTCTGAAAGTTTCACTAGGGGTTAAGTTTTTGACCTTTAATATGATTTATTTTTGAACCTTTAATATGATTTATTATAGTTATGTTGCTAAAAGCATCACAAACAAATGCAATATGTGCAAAATAGTTATCTTTTAGAGCACTGTAAATTAGAAAAATAGTTTAGCATCACCCTGATCCTTACACTCTGATGCTTTGTCCCAAAAATACATATGATAATACCAAAAAGTGAAACCTCTATACTTATTAGCTATCATAATTAAATTTGAAATATATAAATCAATATTAGAAGACATAAAAGAGAC
>JAYJMI010033452.1:0-12316 GCA_036873855.1 Sarsia tubulosa
ATTTCACGGCACAAGATTGTATATATTTTTCGTTAGTGTGGTTATGGGCTTCTGGCCTAAATACCGAAATACATACACACATACATACATACATACATACATACAAATAATTAATATATAATAATGTAGACTTAACAAATGAGATATATATCAAAGTTGTTTCATGGCTCGTTATTTGCTTTATAAATATCTTCAGATATTCACGAAAGTTGTTAAGTGCCACGAACTGAATAAGATTAATTAAAATGAATGGCTATTTTCAATTTTTTTTTGAAAGATTAATGCATAAACATATCTATGCTTTTATTAAAGGATCCCTTTCTCCATGCATTATCTCCAGAAATATTGAAATTGAGACATTTTAACACCTGAAATAGAAAAAAAACTTCAAAAAAATGACTACTGAACTTCCGGTAACACTTTTGAATTTCACTAGAAAAGCCTAAGAAAGCACTATGATGAGATTCAGGGCAAAATTTATATTTTGCACAAGTATTTCTTTTTTATCCGAATGAAGAAACTAAAGAAAATGAAAATGAAAAGTGTCATGTTTTACCTCCTATTATGTTCTAACTTACTGCAAAAAACTAGTAAAATCGAATGAACATATCGTGAGAAGCAGAGGAAACTGTCTGTTTGACGCGAGTGATCGAGTAACCCATATAGTTTGAGTGATTCGCGAGTAAAATCTAAAGCCAATTATCACTGATAGATTGTATTAGCGAAATCATGGAGCTTTGATTTAAGAGAAGGAGAACTATCTCTTTGTTCTAACCCGTGCCTCGGTCGTTTACTTTTATTACCCCCTAACAATCTGAAGTATCCTTTAATGTTCTCTTTTACTTGTTTGCACGATGTTTTATGAATGCTTATGAAGGCTGATAATTGCTAAAACCATAACATTTCCTCCCTTAATGACCAAAACCAAATAACTCGTAGCTCCGTTAATTTTTGAAGAAACATCTTCGAAAAAAAACTATCCGCAAGACTATGTTGTTGTTTTTGTCTAAACTATGATGAAACTATTATAGAAATCGTTTTACAACAAGTTTTATCTAGGCACACCTATATTAGAAATTTCTTGAGTTTAAAGCCACCTTTACATTTTTCTTACTTAATTATTTAATGGGAGCATCGTGAGTTAAATATATAGTCCTCCCAGAGATAATGGATGAAATTAAGTTTATATTTCCAATTAAAAACAATACCTAGTAGGAGACACACCCATTGCTAGACAGAAACATTTCCTTAAAAATAGCTATGAGGAATATGCCCTACCATACCATACCATTTCTCTGGAGTCTATGGCCCTACCTACATACACAAAAGCACGACCTACACACTGACACACGTATGGCAGACAAGTAGGTTAAAAATCAAGTCAACGAATATAAGGCAGGTTTTATATAAAAAAAGGTGATTACGGCATGAGAAGCAGAGGACGAAAAAAAAGACAGTGTTGTAATGTAGCTATATTTGACTGCCTGATTTTCCTTCTATCGCTTTTTTCTTTACACATTTTATAGAAAAACCAAAACTACCAAAACTATTCGTGAAAAATAAAGTCGGTTTGTTATGAAATAATTAGAATATTATTCTTTCAGCGAATCGTTTTTGAATATATCATGTGATAGCAAAAATTTGTTAAAAAAAGAAAAGAAATCGGTCCTAGATATTTTTTATATCTTTCTTTTCCTTTTTAAATTTTAAAAATCCATCAAGAAACAAGGAAGATATGAAGTGAAGAAGTTTTAGGTGAAAAAGATGCGGAAATATTTTTTTTTTTAACTACTGATTTAACAGAAAAAAAACGCGTCGCAAACCTTACCTTAGAACACTGCCGTGTTCGAAAGAATTAGTCAAAATAAAATTTAACCGTAATTGTTGCAAAATGTTAGGAATATAGACCAAAACAAAGTTTTCTTCCACATATAAAGTTTTTTTTATAGAACGAAGCGTAATATTAGATTATTTTAGGAAACGTACTCCTAACCTTGCAAATAAACCCCACAAGGCTTCCCTTACTATAACAACATGAAGCTGCACTAATATTAAGGATTACTTATTTATCTTATACATCGGTCATAACTGATATGCCATAGGGTGAAAAGTTAATTTGTCTTTCGTCTTGCAAGCCTCAACACAGTTGTAAAAACTACAGGAATTATCAAATACTTTAAAATATCATTATTTGTTTACTCTAGCGCAACGTTTAAAACTATTTCAATGTTTACAATCGACGTCGCATCAGGCTTACGAAGGTAAGACTAGCTAAGACCTTTATGCACTTAAATTTGATAAATGTTGAAAATAAATTAACAGTCGATTTTAATTAGCAATCAAAACTTTCTTTGTGTATTATTGAGAAAAATTACTTTCATTAGGACAAAAATATGCAATTATTAGTATTTCAATGTTGCATTGTTGCCATATTGGTATTGTTGATCCTTTCTAAGCTTAAATTTACGAATCCAAATTTAGATAATACTTTTGTACGTTTTTTTTACAATTATCTTTTCTTTTAGTGATAAAGATTATTATTGTGTTCTCAGTACCTTTAATCTCGTATCAATAATAAATGGGTTAGAGTAATATAATACACCAATTCAACATCGTTAACTTTAGCAACCTAATTAATTCTGCCCCCCCTAAACTATTTCCATTTTACTTGTTTATCAAATTGCCTCGAGAAATATTTAATGATGTTTTTATTGTTATAAAATATTTTTATTAAAAAGACTCGGAATAGTTTAGGGTACGGGTTGCTAATATTTCTATTTATAGTATCATGTTGAATTGGTGTATTAATAACATATTATCAATCGTATTCGCATTCATATGTATAGTTATTACAAATACTAAGCAATTACTAGAATGTTTTTCATTTTTGTAACACGATGTAACAGAAAAACAACTTATAAGAAAATATTTGACATAATAATTTAATTTTAAAATTCTACATATAAAATGAATAATATTTATCTTGACAATAAATTTATATACCCCCTCTAACCATAGTTTATAGACAGATATGGTTTAGAAACTATAAAATATGTTATTGTAAACAGTTGTGCAGGGTTTATTGTTCCTATTGTTTATAGGTGTTACTAATTACCCTAATAAACTCTTTGCTCTGTGGAGTAATAAAAAATACAAAAGAACGAATTATTTACAATTCTACGTAGAGAATTTGACCCTGCACAAATTATTTATTTCAACAGTTTTAAAATATAGAGTTAATGTATGTGAGTTTCCAAAATATATATTGCTATTAACTATGCTCTAACCAAAACAATTGTTCTATTCAAGAACAAAACTTCTCGTAATTTCGCTGTCATGTTTCTTCAAATTATAGTTGTTTCTCGATTCAAAGACTTTTAGTTTCCAAACTTAGTGCCACGAACTTGACCAGCCATTTCCCAATAATCTCGTTCTGTTGCTTGCAAATAGGAACTTTTGCGAAAATCTGAAGGTATAAAATATAAATTTGAGCTCTGAATATCTTTTATATCAGCCACCATAATAAAGAACTTGATATAGTTAATCGAAAAAATTCTGCTCTAGCCATCTAATTTGAAAAAAATAACGTTCAATAAATTCAAAGTTTTAAAAGATCATAGTATATTTATCCATATACGTCTTTCAACAATGCTGTTATGATTTATTACTCGCGCGGAGAGAATGTTTCTTAAATTTTTGCCTCATTGAGAGTGAAATTTGAACTTTGCCGTGTTTAGCTACCCAACAGAGAAGTGAGGATTTGAGTTAGCCTGTGCCAGGGCCTTTATTGTTGACATCAAAAACTGTGTAGGGACATGAAGATCTGGAAACGAGGTTGAATTATAATGTCATTTTTAACTTTGTTTACAGGTGATTTGGTAACTAGAATACTTTTTAGAAAGTTTATAAAAGCATTACTACTTTACAACAAGTAATTGCATATTTATAGGGGAATTGGTAACTGGAAATCGTTCCAAAAGGTTTATAGGTGCGTTACTACAATACAACAGCAAATTGCATGTTTATAGGGGAGTTGTTGACTCGGAACTGTTAAAAATTAAAATATTAAAAGTCGAAAATAATTGTATGCATTTTTACAGTATATATGTATAATAGTATAAAGTTCTGGTAAATAAAGTACATTTTAGAATGTTTATAGGGGCATTACTATATTTATACTTAAATGGATATTTCAATATGCTTAAAATTATAGAACATAATTTAGATGAACATGAAACATCTTGTTCATGAGGTTTTAACTCTTGAAACTATGCATTCCCTTTATATTCTTTAACAAAGGCATGCAGGATTTTTTTGTCATTTTGTTTTAGTTGATTCTGATTTGGATTTAGTCAACATTTGATGGAACTTTAATAATAGCCGGTACATTTATTAAAATAGCGGGAAACAAGCAAAAAAGTTTCGATGTAGTCTTACTCGAATCTGAAAATTTCCCTACTTCGATGAAGAGAGATGCGGATGTACTTGACAAAATCTTTTAGATGTTTTTGATTGAGCTTCGTCGTCGATGTGCAATGTCCAGTTTTGGTATTTCTGCAAGGAAAATTTTTCGATTTGTGAAATTTGCCTAAACTCTGTACCAGCATACCTGTCTGCTACCTACCCTTATCTGTTTACAGTCTCAATACTTTCTACATAACTTTTTGACCTCATAAGCAAGAATGAAAAAACATGTAAATAACACATTAAAAGTGTTCTTATTAGCCAAAACTAACAAACATAACTTTTAAAGTAACATCAATATGGGAAAATTTGCTTTTTGACATCAAATATTAATCAAATATTGAGTCAAATATTATACTACATAAATGTGTATAATTCTATAAATTTTGAATAAACATGGCATAAGATTTTGTTAAAGTTTTTAATTTTGCACAGATTTTGACCATAACTACCCGTAAAACAAGAATTTTAGATTCGTGAAACCTCTGACAGCTTTAATACACCTTATCTCTAACTTTTTACAAAAAAATCTGATGAACAGATCTTGAAATATTCAAAAAAACAATTCTAGCTTCATTATGACTTTTTTGCCCTGTTTCAAAGTAACCAATTTTTTTCTTAAACATATAGACTGGGAGTCCAAAAACAATAGCACCAGAACAAAATTGTAGTACTGCTCTGCAGGTAGTTGGACCCTGTACACCATATCAATATTGAGTTTTATACTAGAGCTACTAATACAGGTTCTACTACTACTACTACTTATAAGGACATATATTTCTCTAAACAAGATACAGTAGCAAAGAAAAATTAAAAAAATACAAGTTTTCTTTTAGATCGTAAAATATATAACGCTAAAATATCTTTGTTCAACCTTCGTGTGTTCACGTAGAGTGCTCTATATCTTATTAGCAATGAGCTTATGATCATGTTATAAGTAATTTATGATGTCGAGGAAAGTATTTTTTTGTAAGGTGTAGAAAATGCTTGTCAATTATATTCTTTAACAAAGGCATGCAGGATTTTTTTGTCATTTTGTTTTAGTTGATTCTGATTTGGATTTAGTCAACATTTGATGGAACTTTAATAATAGCCGGTACATTTATTAAAATAGCGGGAAACAAGCAAAAAAGTTTCGATGTAGTCTTACTCGAATCTGAAAATTTCCCTACTTCGATGAAGAGAGATGCGGATGTACTTGACAAAATCTTTTAGATGTTTTTGATTGAGCTTCGTCGTCGATGTGCAATGTCCAGTTTTGGTATTTCTGCAAGGAAAATTTTTCGATTTGTGAAATTTGCCTAAACTCTGTACCAGCATACCTGTCTGCTACCTACCCTTATCTGTTTACAGTCTCAATACTTTCTACATAACTTTTTGACCTCATAAGCAAGAATGAAAAAACATGTAAATAACACATTAAAAGTGTTCTTATTAGCCAAAACTAACAAACATAACTTTTAAAGTAACATCAATATGGGAAAATTTGCTTTTTGACATCAAATATTAATCAAATATTGAGTCAAATATTATACTACATAAATGTGTATAATTCTATAAATTTTGAATAAACATGGCATAAGATTTTGTTAAAGTTTTTAATTTTGCACAGATTTTGACCATAACTACCCGTAAAACAAGAATTTTAGATTCGTGAAACCTCTGACAGCTTTAATACACCTTATCTCTAACTTTTTACAAAAAAATCTGATGAACAGATCTTGAAATATTCAAAAAAACAATTCTAGCTTCATTATGACTTTTTTGCCCTGTTTCAAAGTAACCAATTTTTTTCTTAAACATATAGACTGGGAGTCCAAAAACAATAGCACCAGAACAAAATTGTAGTACTGCTCTGCAGGTAGTTGGACCCTGTACACCATATCAATATTGAGTTTTATACTAGAGCTACTAATACAGGTTCTACTACTACTACTACTTATAAGGACATATATTTCTCTAAACAAGATACAGTAGCAAAGAAAAATTAAAAAAATACAAGTTTTCTTTTAGATCGTAAAATATATAACGCTAAAATATCTTTGTTCAACCTTCGTGTGTTCACGTAGAGTGCTCTATATCTTATTAGCAATGAGCTTATGATCATGTTATAAGTAATTTATGATGTCGAGGAAAGTATTTTTTTGTAAGGTGTAGAAAATGCTTGTCAATTTGAGTAGAAAAAAATATAAATATAATATGGTTAAGGGTTGAACAAGAACGTTACTACTCAAATTGGCAAGCATTTTTTACACCTTATAAAAAAACACTTTCCTCGACATCATTAATTACATAAAATATTCAATAAAAAATAAAAAATAAGCTATAGCTGCATGTCAAATATCAAATCGATTATAAATGCTAACAACAAGAAAATATTGACACCACCTATCGAACAACAAAATAACAAAACATGTAACTGCATAAAAAAATAACTTTGCCCTATGAACAAAAACTGTAGCTACAAAACTACAACGAAAATTTTTTATAACGGACTATGTGAAACAACCTTCGGAAAACGCTATGCAAACCACAAAAAGTCCTTTAACACTGGAAGGTACAAAAACAGTACATCGTTATCACTTGAATTTTTGCGTATAAAATAATGAAATGGCCAACCAAAACTAACGTTGAAAATTTAAAAATGCAATCTTTGCCCCAACGAAAAGTTCGAAATCGCGACATTTAAAGGTAATAATATCCTCAACAAAAGAAGTGAAGTAATATCGAAATGTAGGCACCAAAACATTTTATTTAGCTGAAGGTTGTTGCCGTAAAGGTAACATGAAACTTTAAGTTCTAAAAAAACTTAGTTGTGTAATTTCCCGGACAATCTAAAACAAGTAGATGAAATATATGCACATGTATGAAATATATTAAAAAGGAACTTTTAAATGCAAATGTAATCTCTTACAAGTTCAAATATTGCGACACTTAGTTAAAACAGAATAAAAGTTATTCAAAAAAAATCTTTAGTACTAGCTGTTAATAGTTGTAATCATTTTATATAGTTTAAATGTTAGAGAGGATGTAATCAACAGATTTCTCTGTTCAAGGAAAGCACATATTCGTACTTTATTAATAAGATTTTTTTTTTCTTTTTTGAAACCCTCCTAACCACCTACCCACAACGTTACCACCCCACCCAAACCCTTCCCACCCAAATACAACATAATTTCAACAACCACAAAATGTCAAAAAAGATTAAACAATAAAATAAATAAGATAAAATATTTTTTTCTTCTTCTTTTTAACAGTGATAAAATAGTTCATAGTGAGTTTTTGATATAAATATTACTTATGCTTATAATTTTTTGGTTTTCTAATAAAATAAAATAAAATAAAAATTAAAACAAAATCATATGATGCCTTACATAGAGTTGAGTTCCCAAGCCAGCCCATGTTTGTTTTCTCAGTTGTTGTTGTTTTTGAAAGCCTTCTAAATCTTAGTAGTTATCTGAATTATTATTGTTGTTTTGTTTGTTTTGAGTTCTCCTTTTTAAGTATAAGAACTTAAGAAATGTTCAAAAATATATTTCCTAGCATTACAGCTAGACAAATCTAAAATATCTACATTTAGGATATTCTGTATGGCATTCCAAATGGAAGCTGAGCGTGGTGAAACTTAAAAATGGCCATAATTTTGAGTATTAACTTGTGGAATATCAACATTTTCTTGCACTTCTTGTACCATGGTTATGAATTTGTCTACTCAGTGTAAAAAATTGCATAGAGGAAATGGCACATTCCCTCCAATCGAATCTTTTACAACAAGAACATTTGTTAAAGATATGATTTTATCTTTTTTATAAAGATCATTGACATTAAAGTCATCAAATTTAAAATTAATTAACTTTAATTTGTTTTGAAGATTTTGTATCTTTTTAAACAGAATTCCTTCTTTTTGTCCCATACTTCGCAGCTATATATGAGATGTGAGGTGAAGCCAGAAAAGTATATTGTTCGTAAAAGCCATTTCGGAACATAGTGTCTTATTTTGGATAGTAAGCCTATAGCTCTTTTAAGTCTTTCAAATTATATGTTTTAGAAGTCTGTCCCAATCAAGAGTGTCTTGAAGGAAAAGTACAAGATATTTGATATTATCGGTTACCTCAATTTTTTCTCTACTCATTCTAAAGTTTAGTTTAGCGATTTCAGTATTTTTAGGTTTGTAAGTTATTACTTTGGTTTTGCTAGTGTTCAAGGATATCTTATTGGCTCTAAGCCAATCGGTTATCAGAGCAAGGTCATGATTAACATGAGAGATAATTTGTTTAGGAGATCGGTTTATTACCAAAAGATTAGTAGTAGTACTATTACTATTTCTTTATTCGGCAAAAATGAATTAAAATACAAAGTTAAATACAACAACTAAACAAAAACAACAAATAACAAACACAAGCTAATAAGACACTAACAAATACATATATAAATAAATAAATAAGAATTGTTCTAGTTAACTAATAACATAAAACTCTTAGTTTAGTGCAACAAATAATGATGACTAATTTACGCCGAAGACTAAAAAGTTTTACGTTATTAATTTATTTTGAATTAGATCAAATATAAATTAACAATAAAAGACAAAACAATATAAAAGCTAGCTATAGCTTAAATAAAGCCCACGTCAGCGATATATGTCTTGTTTAGTCTAGAGAGAGATTCTTTTGGTACTCACTTTTTAATCTGGGATTTAAAAGAAGACAAACTTTCGATTTGCTTTAAATTGTCCGGTAAAATTTCCCAGATTTTTGGAGCCAAAAATGAAATATACTCTGTGCCATAATGGAAATTGTTTTTATTTGTTCGCTCTAAACAATTGTTGTTACGCAGATCATAATAAATATTTTCTTTTATAGTGAATAAATCATTCATTATATCTGGACTTATACCATTCTTGAACTTGAAAATTTCAGTTGCTAAAACCTGTAAATTGCGATGGTGAATAGTAACTGAATTAACTGAACTAAAAGTTCATCAAAAGTTGATACCTTGTCATAGTACACTATTCTTAATGCCCTTTCTTGTAGATTATTAATACAGTTAATAAGTTTCCTACTATGGAACATCCAAACTAATAGGCAATAACCAAATTGTGAACAAAAAAAAGATTTCATGGAAATTCTTCTTTGAAAAAGAGACATGTACTGGCTAATGCATGGAGTTTTTGAGAGGCTTTATTACATAAGTTAGAAACATGAGTATCAAATGTTAAATTCATATCATTATAAACTCCAAGACGTTTCTGACATTCAGAACTAGTAACTATTGAATCTCCAAGCAAGCAATATAAACACCTGCAAGCACTAAACATAGGTCACATAGAGAAATGTTAAATACACCTGTTAAAATTTCCTGCCATTCACTAAAAATTCTACCAATTCTTACTCTTTGTATCCGTTTTGTTAGATAATTCAATAAAAGTTCAAGGGAAATCCGATTGAGACCATAAGAATGTAGTTTAGCTATTAGCAAATCGTGTGGAAGACAATCAAAAGCTTTCGAAAGATCAGTCAAAAGAACACCAAATGAACCTCCTTTATCAAGAATTTTATGCCACTTTTTAATCATTACAGCTAAACAATGTTGTACACTATAACCTTTGCGAAAACCGCATTGGAATTTAGACAACTTGTTATGAAAGTATTTGGAGAGTCTGTCATACATGCACCTTTCAAAGATTTTGGATAAATTTGACAGGTTTCAATTTTGGGTCCCTTTTTATATACTTGAGTTATATCAACCTCTTTTAGATCACAAGGAAAATTTCCAGTAGAAAAGCAAAGATTAATCTTATCAAAAATTAGTTGAGTAAAAATATCAGAATTTTCTTTAATAATTTTAGTCGGTATATCACTACTGCGAGTAGCTTTAGAGATATTAACTTTCCTTATTATCCCTTTAACTTCATCAATAGTTACATTCTCAAAATAAAAAGAATCGTCTATATTTTTTTTCTCATTAATAATCCTAATACTTGGATAGTTTTTATGTTTCTTAATAGCAACATCGATAGGATTATTAAGGTCCATAGTCTCACTTAATACACGTAGAGGTAAATCAATATTTAGTTTTTGAACAACATTGCTAAAATAGCTGCTAAGTGCTTCAGCAACTTCAATATCGTGAGAAATTAAATTTTCATTTTCAACTAGTGTAATCTTATTAGTTGAGAAAGATTTTTCTGAGAAAAGAGGTTTAACTACTTTCCAAAATTCCTTATTATCAGTAATTAATTTTGGATCGATGCTATTAAAATAAATAATTTTTGTTCTTCGAAGAAGATTTGTACAAAAGTTTCGCTGCTTTTTATATAATATACGAGCCGCCTTAGTCTTAGTTCGTAGAAAAATATTTCCATTATTGCTTTGCTCATATCCTTGTTTAAAAAAGGAGTATGATTGAACCGTATCTCTTTTTCAAAGGAGAATGTCTTTCAAGAATTGTCAGACATCTATACTGGAGATTTGAAATATCACTTTCATAAATTAAGATATTAGAAAGCTCACTTTGAAGTTCTGCTTTAAAAGAAGTGTTTTCGAAATGCTTATAATCTCTGTAATGAATAATTTTTGGTTCTTTGTTTTTGAAAACTTGTTTTTAAAACCGTTATCGTCATTTTATGAAAATCGAAAAAACCTGTTTCAACAAAACAAGATTTTTGAAAGAAAGTACGTCTATTAGTTAAAATTAAATCTATACAAGAAGGATTGGTAGGGTTTTTAAAACAAGTGGGACTTTTTATTAAGCTTTCTAAACGATAATTTTTGCAAAACTCAGAAAGTGAAGCTTCTGTTATCTCAGTGTTAAAGTCTCCTATTAATATAAAATCATCATACTTTGAGGAATATTTATCTAAACAATAGCTGATAATTGATTTAAATGGTCCGAAATCGAACTTTTATGAGGATTATAAGAACAGCATAAGAGCCATTTTTTCTTATGAAGGTTTAACTCTACTAACATAATATCATAATTTTGAGCAGGTGATAACAAAGGTTTAGATGGAATATCTCCCCTTACTAAAAGCATCAAGCCACCACCATTGGCATTCCTATCTAATCTATAAGGAGAATATCCATCTATTTGGAATTATGCCACTGGAAATGTTTCATCTAATTTAGTTTCAGAAATCAAAAGAATATCTAACTTTCCAGCTATAGAAGAAGTTAAAATGTTAAACTTATTCCTAATACAGTTAATGTTAATATGAGCTAAGATAAGTTTATTCACATTTTTTCTTCTAATACTTTTTATATCATTAGCAAAATCCTCATACGAGGTAGTAGTATCATCTGAACTGTCAGATATGCTAGCATTTGAATAATTGTATAAATTAGATAAGCTTTTCTCAGTAACAATACTAAAGTCGCTACACTCATGACTTAAGTTTTCAATATTACCAGATAATACTGATACAGTAGATTCACAAGATCTACCAGAAAATATGTCATGAGTGTGCGTTGATAAATTAAGTCAGCCGTTAAAAAAACTTAGAAATTTGCTAATTAAAATACCGATTCCAGTTTTGTTTGGATGCTTTCGATCACCCGATATATGGTGTTGTAAAAAGTTGGAGTGCTCGATAAAGCCGATGTTTCTAGCAGCACATTTGCTTTTTAATTCTTTGTTAACAGAAATGGTTTTATTTCTAAATCTATCAGCACGAGCAGTAATTGACGAAATAATCACTTGATTATTCTTACGGGTTGAAATGCTTGTTGCTAATTCGATGTTATACTTACACTAAATTAATAGATTCAATAATCAAGCCAATTTTGTTATACTCTTGCGAAGCTTGGGGTGATATTTCTTCAAAAAAATATTTCGAGAGCAGTACTGAAAAACTTCA
>JAYJMI010033563.1:0-12309 GCA_036873855.1 Sarsia tubulosa
CATTACACCAACTATGAATTTGTATAATTATACCATTAAATTGCCTAAAGAAAAGAATATATAGCAAAATAATGTCTTTATGAAAGATTTTTGACTCTGAGTCAACAGAGGAGGGGGGAGGCAATTAATGGAGGAGGTTGATATATTTGTTAAAAATTATTCGCCGAAATTATTCGGTCGTAACAAATTGAAATCGATGATTTTTTTTGGAAATTTTGGATTTTGCCCCCCACCTACGATTAGGGTCACGAGAGTACTCCTTTTTTTATATATAGAAATTAGAGAACATATCAAAACCCAGTAGATACAGTTTTTTTTTTAGAAAATCAATACCAGGTTAATGATAAGACAATTAATTAATTATCTTGCTCGATAGAACGTGTTTAATTGAGTCAACGCTACACATGTACAGACGCCCGCTAGTTTTGCCTTCACTAGATCATTTTATAGCTTACTGCAGGCAAGTAGGACCAATCTAATTGCATGAAGTTTCTGACGGAAAAAATAAAGTTACTTACCATTATTGTTAGTTTTAAACCGAAGTAGTTTTACTTTAAAATATTTTCGAAGATCTCGACTCCGCAAAAACTTTTAGAATGTTTGTTGTTAATAAACTATTTTTTTCTTTCTTTATTTATACTGATAAAAGTCTTGTTGTGATTTTGAATTCTATACATGAATTAGCCATCTGCAAAATCTGGACGTGAAAGACAGCTGGTTTATTTTTACATAGAATTTATCGGTTATTAACTGACATTTCAATTAAAGCAATCAATAAGAAAACTTGTTGTAGTTGTTAGAAGAAAGTGATTTCTTTATACTTCATGTTGTTATAAGAATCTTTCAAAACTATTGGAAGAAAAAATCAACGAACAAAAATAATTAAAAATCGAAAACAATTCAAAGTTTTCCTTATATTTTTTTCTTCTTTATTGTATTAATCTCTGTTTTAGTATTTAAAAGTCTTATCTTTTTTAAGACTTTTGTTTTATTTCCACATTTCCCAGTTATTTTTGGGAGCTAGAGGAATATTGATAACATATTTGAAAATTCGCACACCTTTGGCGTGATATTAACACCTTTTTTTACCGCCTATTTTTATTTGCTACATGGAAAAATCTATATAAATTAAGCATTTCGAAAACAATTCAGCCATTTTCTATATCTGTTAGGTTTGTCGTTTTGTAGGAGTTGAATCTAGAACATTGAGATAAAAATAAAACATGCCAAATTATATTAACATTATTTCTAGAAGAACGTTAATAGACAATACCGTAATAACTCAAACCTTCTACATTTTTAGTATAAAATTTTAACAGGAGGTAACAAACAGACGGAAACATTGGAAGATTGGAACTTGGAGCAACTTACTTAAATGATGATGCAACATCAGGGGGGTTCCGAGAACCCCTCCTATCAAACTTTTCCTAATAACTTTTTTTGTGCTATCGATATTCTTACAAATTTTTTTTACATTTCATAGCTATCTATTAACCACATTTTCAAAAAATTTCTAGAACATAACTGTTGCTGTTCTTTATTTAAAAGCCATCATTTGTCCATAAAATCAAATGTACTGTAAATGTAAATTTCAGAAAAAACTAATGTCTATAACTTTTAAACAAGTTATAATTATAATTTCAAACTTTTCATAATTGTTAATACCAGTAATATCTATCACCATACCAAATTTGATGACGTCAACATTTTGTAACGTCACATGATGACGTCATTAATAATTTTCAAAATTTACAGATTTTAAAGCCAAATTTTTATGGGAAAAAATAAATTTCATCCAAAACCGGGCAAAAAAGTTATTCTGCAACTATTTTTCTCCAAGAAACTTCAAACAGAACTAAGAAAGCTTTTATATAACTTGAGATATTTGGGTTTGTTTGTTACATGGTTTTTTTACAAAAAATTCGAAAAAAATAAATTTTTGATGACGTCAGCAAAAAAGTATTGATGTCAGCAAAAATGTTTTTTTTTGAAAATGTGCATCATCCTATTGTTTATGTGTGTACGAAGTTTGATCGTTCTAGCATTAACCTAAAGCAAATAATGGAGGGGGGGTCCTCAGAACCCCCCCTCCTAGGGCCTCAGAGCCCAAATTAACCTCGGCCTAATAGTGTTAAGTGCGGCCGAAAACATCACACGTCAATCTGTCAACATAAAATAAATTCCATCAACGAAAATGGAAGAAATCAATGCCAACTAATCAACATACAAGCGAAAAGGGGATGAGTGGAATGATTGGTTCACCAGGGACGCTACATGTAACACTAGTTGCTTCCGTCGAAGGTCTACAAGTTCGTATAATGATAGATTCTGGAGCTACCAGTTCATACATTTGCATAGATCTGATCACCAAATTGTTGATTAAACCAATAAGAAGAGAGAAACGAGAAATAGAAGAGATGTATGGGACAATGAAAAAACTTATTGAAATTTACAAGGTATCAGTGGAATCAAGGGTTATAAAGGGATTTAAATTTGAGGTAGAATGCATAAATGCAGAAAAAGACGCATTAACTTACGTACCAAATCCTAAAATTCAAGAAATAAAATTAGAAAATCCACGATTAAGAAGACTAAAGTTTGATGAAGAAGACTCAACTGGTAAAGCACTACCTGTAGATATAATGCTCGGAGTAGCTGACTTTCAACGAATTAGAACAAATGAACCACCTGTATTTGGTTTAAATACAGACACCAATCCGGTTGCAGAATTTACAAAGCTTGGTTGGACAATTTCTGGTGGATCCAATAGTGAATCTTGGTACGAACACCAATATTTTGTACAAAGTAATCCAAGTACAGAGTTCTAACAGCTATGCTCACTAGATGTTCTTGGATTAGACGATCCAGTTAACAAACAAGTAAAGCAAGAACAGTTTGATCACGAGGGATTCAAGGATCAGATATTTGAGACCAGTAATGGTTATTATGAAACAAAATTACCATGGAAACTCGATCACGCTATTCTCCTGAACAACAAAGAACTTACAAGAGCACGCCTAGTAGTGTTACAAAACGACTGGAAATAATCGGAAAACTAGACGAATATCACAACATAATGATGGAACAACTTAAAGGTACATTACCGCAAACGTTTTCAATAGCCTAATAGTTAGATCATACTGACTTTAGTAAAACCTGAAAATATCTTTCCACAATTTTTTTTGTTGTCTAGTTATAGCTCAACAAAATCCTATTTTACAACTGTAATTTAGAAATTCCATTGTTCTTCTTAATTATAATTTATAATGTATGCTCAAATATGCTCAAATATAGGATTTGTGGATCGCATAACTTTTGAACGAGATTGAATTTTTTGATGGGGTTTTCATTTCATGTCCTAGAATTAGCTGGTTATTCATACAAAAGAATAAAAAAATTCGCGGTAATGTACATTTAATAACGTCATTTTAGAACCAATTCCCGAAAAGCCAACTGGAACCACTGTTCACTACGTTCCACATCATCCAGTTCTAAAGGAAGACGCAGAAACTACAAAACTGAGAATAGTATACTACTGTTCTTCAAAAGCCAGTAAAGACAACTCTACAAACAAAACAACAAACGAAACAAAGATTTTGGGAATACCTTGAAGACTTGACGAAACGTAAAATGATATCAATTATTAGTTCAGTTTTTGATGTGTTGGGTTGGGCATCGCCAGTAACAATAACTGCTAAGATTATATTTAGTGAAGTATGTAACATGAAATTACGATGGGATGAACAAGTTCATCTCAGTATTGAAAAGAGATGGAAGACAAGTCTAGCATCTGGAGGAGGAAGTAGGTCTGATCTGCATGGATTCGCTGATGCTAGAAAACTAGCTTTATGTGCGGCCATTTATGTAGTGGAGTACTGTAAAGACTGTTCAAGGTCACAAAACTTGTTCGTGGCAAAATCTAGAATAGTATCAAAAGGATTAAGCATACCACGTTTGGAACTAGCTGCAGCTCATCTATTAGCAAAGTTGTAATCAAAGGTTATGACGTTAATTGAAGAGTATCCAGTAACAACAGTTCATTATTGGGTCGACAGTACAACTGTTCTACATTGGTTACTAAGTCAAGGTACCTGGAAGGTTTTTGTTAGAAACATAGTGAAATTAATGAAGGATATTTCAATTGGCGCATGGAAATACGTTCCTACAAGGGAGAATCCCAGTGATCTTGGCATGAGAGGAGTGACACCACTGAAGTTAGATAAGTTTTGGTTTAAGGGACCAGAGTGGATATCCTCAAAAAAAAACTGGCCAAACCAACCTGAAATTATAGAAACAGTAGAAATAAAAGAAGAAGCCGCGAGGGAACAAGAAAAATTAATCGTTGTTAAAGTAACATCTGGTGTAAGTAAAAGTTATTTGTTACAGAGTATGCCAGCTCGATTTAGTTACTCAAGACTGATAAGAATTACTGTGTGGATACTACGATTCATACGAAACTGAAAAGGCAAACAAGTTAAAGGACCATTTCGATTAGCTGAAATAAGGGCAGGAGAAATAACGTGGTTGAAGTTAGTTCAGAGAAATTCCCAGGGAGACGAAAGTATTGCTACAACTAAAGACATGGATAGTATTTGGAGAGTTGACAGTCGAATTTCTGGTTATAACCCAATCTTACTACCAAGAAAAACAGTTTTCGTAGAGAGGTTAATTGAACACCAACATCATAAAAAGTTGCATGGGGGAGTTCAAGCTACGATGTGCAAGATTAGAGAACGATATTGGATACCAAAGTTGAGAAGTCTAGTGAAAAGTATAATTCACAGATGTAGCTTGTGCAAGATGTATTGCAAGAAGGCACTAAAACCACCAATAACTTCAAGTTTACCATGATTCCGTACAGAATGGAGTGAGCCATTTGATACTACAGGTTTGGACTTTGTTGGACCATTGCTCTACAAAGATGGAAAACAAGAACGAAAATGCTATATACTTCTATTCACGTGTGCTAGTACTCGAGCAGTTCATTTAGGGTTGTGTAAAAGCATGTCGATTGAAGAATTTAAACATACTTTAAAAGAATTCGTAGCTAGGAGAGGTCCACCAAAATTGATCGTTAGTGACAATGCAAAAACATTCAAGGCTGCAAAAAACTGGCTTCAAACAATGTCATTAGATGAAGACATCTTCAATTTCCTCAATACAGGAGAAATTCAATGGAAATTCAATATGACAAGAGCTCCTTGGATTTTTAGAACGTCTCAATGGAATCATGAAGAATGCTTTATCGAAACAGATTGGAAAAGCGATGTTAAAGTATCACGAGCTTGAAGACATTTTACTAGATGTCGAGTGTTTCATGAACAATAGACCTCTGTGTTACGTTGGAGAGGAATTGGATAGACCAGTATTGACACCCAACATTTTGATTCGAGGAACTCCAACACAATATTTTGAAGAAAGAGAGACCTAGATTTATACGAAAGTGAATATCAAGCAGCTACACGACTGATGAGATACTTGAAAACTTGTCGTGAAAATCTGAGGAAGAGATGGTTAAAGGAATACTTATGAGCATTACAAGAACGACATCGGCCCATAGTAGACTCTGGACAAACTTTACCTCAAATTGGATCGGTAGAATTGCTCACCGACAGCAATAGTTTAAAATTAAAGTGGAACATTGGTAAAATTGAAGAAATTATCCGAGGCAGAGATAATGTCATTCAAGGTTATAAGATTAGGAATAATCATGGATATATAGTTGAACGTCCTTTACAATTGATACGTGATTTCAAGATTCGAGCAGAGGATGATCAAGCACATCAGCTAAAAGAAACCGATAAACAACCTAACGAACGACAAAAAAGAGAAACCTATGATCGAAATGCAAAAAGGGATGCAGTTGATAGAGTAGTTGGAATTAACTTGACCAATAATGACGAGATATGATAAATACAGAGAGACAATATTAAAGCTGATTATCACTTTAATAGGGGGAGTGTGTAGAAGAATCTAGAACATTGAGATAAAAATAAAACATGCCGAATTATATTAAAATTAATATCTCAAACTTTCTAGAACATTCGCAATATATGCTGAGTTCAGCAACATTTTTAGTATAAAAAGGTAACAAAAAGTAACAGGAGGTAACATTGGATAACATTGAGATAACATTGGTTAACATATACAAGACTTAGATTATAGATACTTATATTGTAGATGGTAATTTTGGTTAATATATATTTTACTTATTTACATTAGCTAGTTTTACTTTAAACATACTGACTTTCTATACTTTGGACATCTACATAAGAACTGTAATATCTTTAGTCTCACTGGGAATATCTCACAAGGCCATATTCCCCACAGTTGATTATGTTATAAATTGAATAGGTAAACTCTTCTACATATATTTATTTTTAGCAATATTTCGAATGTGTAGCCTGAAGATGAAGAGTGTAACATCTTATCGAAATAAATACCTACACGTTCTACACGTTCGAACCTTCGGAATGAAATATTTACCACGATCATCACAATTTATCCTTGTTACTTTTATTTTTTACCATTAAATAAATAGTAGGAAGAAAATAAAAAAATTATCAATAATTAAGTGAAAAAGTACCTTTTTAAGGAAAATTTTTTTTTATTTCGATCCTATTTTGTAATATCGTTTTTTAAAAATAGATCTAGGATTCTCCACCTCAAAACCGCTCTCACACCCGGATTTTATTACTGTATAGTATATACAGTATTATGAGCTTAAAAATGCTCAAATATACCATTGAGACGGAATATTGAATAAACCAATCTTTAACGGTAAGAACTTGCAACGTCTGTAGTATTGGATGTATTTGACGGTAACACTATCTTACAGATGGAAAGTTTGTTCAAATGGGAAATCTTCAACAGAAGAGAACCAGGCACATAACACAAAACACATAACAATTTGGCAAAAGAGCCAAAAAACAAGAGACTACGAAAACTTTAACAAGGTTACAAGTGGGAACGATACTCCCTAAATAAAAGAGAAAAAATAATAAATTTCTACTCCCTTGTGTATTTTTAACAGAGGTATAAGTGCGATAATTATTTCTAAAGTAGCAAAGTTTTAAGTTCACACTCCCCCTGCTTTTAATTTTTTTAAAGAAATGTATGTTGGTTAGATTTATTTATCGGTAATATCTGCCTTTATTTCGTTTGGGATCTTACCAAAACTTTCAAATGCTTCAGGACAGCTGTTACTCTACGAACTTGTTTTAGAAGGATAGTTTCAGAGGCTCCTTGTTTCATCATACGATTAAACAGTTCCAATAATTTAGGGAGAATGTCAAGATATCTAATTGGGATCTGGTAATACGGAGTACTTCAGACATCATTGATCCATAAAAAATGTGAAAAATTAAACCAATTTCCTGAATATATAATAGAAAATATAATACACACATAACATACAAATTAGAATTACTACTAAATACCGAAATAGTTTGAAATAAATAAATTTGTTTGCTATGAATTATATTAATTTTACAAAATACTATAGCGTAGTTTCGACCCTTATTTCTAAGTGTAATAGGTGTTATGAGCTAAAATGTTCCATCTGACTCAATGCAGTTAAAGGGGAATTAAACAAATTTTCGATAATTTTATATATTGAAGAGCTTTAAAATTTATGCAGCATTACCTATTAGTATCAATTCATTCTTTTTGAAAATAAAAAATGTCTGTCGGCAAAATACAAAAAGGAACTGGCACTAGTCACATGACAAAAGAAAATATTTTTAAATTGTTACTGAGCTTATGCACAACAAGGCCTTGTTCACACAAAGATATAAAAACTATTGAAAATAAGCTTTTATTAGATTTTTAAATAAACTCAGCATTTATTTTGGAGAAGACAAAACAAAATCTATTATTTTTGGTTTTAATCGGAAATTGAAAAAAGTTGATGATTTCACAATTACTTACGAGGAAGCAGAAATTAAGCGTCACTCTAAAGTCATATATCTAGGCTGTATCCTTGATGAGACACTTTCAGGAGAATCCATGGCACTAAAAGTTACAAGTAAAGTTAACTCTAGGTTAAGGTTTTTTTATAGGAAAAATAAGTTTCTAACACCTTCTCTCAGAATGCTTTTGTGCAATGCTTTAATTCAACCACATTTTGATTATGCTCGTACTTCATGGTATCCTAATTTGAACAAAAATATGAAGAAAAAATTAAAAAATGGCCAAAATAAATGCATAAGATTTTGTTTATTCATGCCCTCTCGAACTCATCTAAGTGCAGATGCAGATTCAAAATTAGCTGGTTGAATATAGGAGATCGGTTCAAGCAGAATGTTTGCACAAATGCTTATAAGTTTTTTAATAATAAATCTCCTGACTATTTAGGTGCTGTTTTAATATTAAGTTGAGCAATGTTAGAAATACAAGAAACTCATGTCTCAAACTGAACCAACCTTCTGTTAAAACTAATCAAGGAAAAAGTTCTTTATCCTTTATTAGCCCTTTGGTTTGGAATAAACTTCCAAATGACTTTAAGGTTATAGCACAAGTGTTTATGGCTTTAAGTATAAAGTAAAAGCAGATTTCCTTAAGACCCTTTTAGAAAAAAAAAAGATATTTATAACAAAGCAACTTGTAGGTAAGAATAAATAAATTGGAGCCTCAGAGAATCCCCTAATCCTCCTTTTTATTTTTATGTTTGAAGGGACCACAATAGAAATAAGGCTTTTAGCTTTTTTAATTTATGTTCCAAAAATATTATATAAGCATATATATTTTATTACTAAAAAGATTGTTATGTATTGCACGTAATCAAAGCGCTGAAGATATTCATTTATGCTACCATTTAGAGACAAATTAATTTCTCTTGTTAATAAGTTCTTGTTGTCAAGGTTATTAATAATAAATGATTTTCCCAATAAACATAAAGAGCAACAATTAGAATTTAAAGAATCCGACCCTCTACACCAGATATTTAACAAAAATACTAAAAGAAAACTAAGCTACAGTTGTATGAGAAAAATGTCTTTAATAATCTTATCGCGTAACAAAAAGGAAGGTAGAATTTGGTTGTATTTTCAGGAGTAAAAACAACTGCACTCTTGACAATAAATGCTTGAAGCCAAAAGTAATATATATTGCTTTCTCATCTTCACGAAAATGAAGATGAGAAAATCTATATTGGTCTAGCTAAAACACCGTTTAAAGAAAGAAACTGGAACCATAGCTACAAATAGTCTTTTAATAATAAAAGATATGTCAACGAGAGAGTGTTATCTAAATACGTATGAGATATGAAAGATAGAAATGTAACACCTACAATTAATCAACAGAAAAAGAAAAACAGGTTGGACGATTCTTTTTTCATACTATATTTTTTCATACAAGCATTTCGGATGATTGTGTCATCTTGTGACGAGAGTCAACTAAAATTGCACTAACTAGTTTCAGTCTCTCTAACGTACGGCGAACCACACCCTAGTTCCTAGACAATTGTTAGAGTTTTGGAACACCAAAGGCAGATTAAATGGTACAGCGGATTCTCCTAGATTGGATTACAATGTGTAACCATTACGATGGTTATATGTCGGGAAGAAGTACAGTGGTAGACTTGGACACACCGCCTTTAAATTGCGTATCTGATTCGTTTGGACAAAAAAGGTTTTAAAAACAATATAAAAGACATTATAATTGCATTGTAAATCTTTGTTCTTATCTTATACTTATATTTATATTATATCACTTCTTCCCTCCCTTCTTCTTGCTTCCATCTTTCCCACCTTTTTGATTTTTGTTTGCAGATCTGTTTTGATCTTTATCTTTTCTCGCTTGTCCCTTCTCATGTTTACCTTTACTACTTGGTCTTTTATTCTTAGTATGTTCGGCACTGCCTTTTTTTTTACTTGCTGCTTTAATTAACCCTTTGCCAGCTTTGGCAACAAGCCCTACCACAGCACCAGCTCCTGAAAGAGTAATATGATATTAATTTTTTAAAATAAATGAAATCTGACATGATACTTAAAGGAACTTTTATGCACATAACTTCGAAGTTTTAGAGTGGTTCTTTTTGATGCTTTTTAGTTGCATCGAAAGATCTGTTCAACATAACCACCTGGAAATATTTCAGTCATTTTCTATGTGTAGTTCCAAAGTAAATAACATTTTTTATGTGTAGTTTCCAAAGTAAATGGCATTTGGAGCACAAGATGCTTCATTTTCCTTATTACTTTTCGTTTATGTATGTTTACAAATCTTTTAAAAGAACTAGGTTCAAACAAGTAAAAGTAATAAAACATAAGTAGAAGTATGGCCTCCAACAGAAAACATTCGAGTTTCATGTGCAATATATGTAAGCACACGTTAGCCAGCAAATAAGGGATAGGAAAAAAACAATTTTTAATGAAATATTATCAAATATATTCTACTTCCTACCTGGTAGAATGAAGCTTCGTGATTGGCTTAATTGAACACGTGTTTGCGATGTCAAAGTATGTCTAGCATCATCGTATATTGAAACGACAGTCAAAAGTAAAAGTAAAGCTGCTATTGTTTTCATATTGAAGATGATTATATGCTGTAGTATTTTTTGCTTTCTTATAGTTTACTTTGATTTCATATACATTGATGATTTTGATGATGTTTTATATATAGGTTTAATATATGCTGACATAGCTGCTAACATTAAAACCATTATCGGAACTTCCCTTATTTCGTCATTATTGACGAAACATTTGATGACGAAATATCATAAAAATTTAAAATTCAGTTATATATTTTGCTCAATGCAACGATGATAACTATTATTAAATCTTTTCTTTGACTTAAATTATATAGTTTTGTTAAACTTTTCATAATAAGCTTATGACAATATTTATCTAGTAGTTACATTAATAAGTGAGTTTTAAAAATCGAGATGAGTAAAGTGAATAAGTACTTTCCAAATACAAAAAGTGCAGTGAAATTACGCAACATAACCCTGTAACCCGCAGAAAACTAACATAGTGTTGAAAATTGATACAAAGGTCTAGGAAATATAACAGCAATCACAAAAAGTTTGACATTTGGAAAACCCCGTAGTAGAAAATTTAAAGATCGGAATGTATTTTAAATGGGGGACTCTTTAAAAGTAAATTTTTAAAAAAGAAAATAACCTCCAAAGACTAGCCATTTTAGGATCGTTTGTGTCTACTACAAGAAAAGATTAGTTGCAATATATTCTGAAATGTTAACATAGGATGGAGAAGAACGATTCTTTACCAGACATACACAATGTGAAAAATTAAACCTGAAATCACCTGAAATTATCAACAATAATACACATTTAGCATACAAATTAGAATTACCACTGAATACCGAACGATAGTAATAATTAAAGTTTGTTTGCTATGAATTATATTGACTTCACAAAATACTATAGAGTAGTTTCGAACCCTTCTTTCTAGACTAGCCACTACAATTCACCTAAAACAATCTATGAAAAATCAATCTATAAGTTTCTTTATAAATACGGTTGGCCATAATTTAAGACTGCCGAATAGTCTATATTCAGGTATATGTTAAGACCGGAGTGCGTAACAATGTTCGCAATTAATTTTTTCAAGTTATTTCAAGTTTTTTAAAATCTAATATCAAATAAAAAATTATTTGAAAGTTCTCCGGTCTTAATTTAAGTCACATCAAAACACAGTAATATTCTTTAGATGGTTTTAAAATCTTGTTAGGTGTTTATAAATAATTTTAGATAATAATAAAATAATTTTATAAATAATCCATCGTTTTCACAAAAAAAGTTTATTTAATAAAATTTTCTTATAGCTAAACTGCCTTTAGTTCTGAATAAATGATAAAGGAAAATTTAAAAACAAAATACTATTTTGTAATAATCATTTCTTATGTCATTATTTTTTTCTGGAAAAAATATTCATAATATTTTATTGTCTATAGTTTATTTTTTAAAAAAACTTTACTGTATATAGCTAGTTTTAGTTTTACATATTTTGTTAAATATTTTTGTTGCATTACTGTATTGAACATTTTTTATTAAAAAATACAGTAAAAAACAATATGGGAATGCCGCTATTTGATGTTTTTAAACTGTATATTGCAAATCATTATTAAGGTTGTTTAAATTATATTAAACATATGTTGCAAATAAATTTACTTGCAAAAGATATTTGTTTTCTTTCAACATAAGTTTTACCAATGTTTTTCTTTCAAAGTCGGTTGAGTATTATGATTCAAACTCTTATATGTGATATTTTTTGGCGCTGTTTTTGTTTATAATGGTATGGAAATGCTACATCCTGAACGCCTAACTGATAAAGGCACCCACTTGTGGGC
>JAYJMI010034007.1:0-12304 GCA_036873855.1 Sarsia tubulosa
AAGCTGCAGATTTATATCTTCGGCATTATCTGTGATATTTTCAATAGCGGTACTTGTGTTGTTGTTTTTATGCTCGATATCTTTTATAATGTTGTCAACTATATGTTTAGGATAAGCATTAATTTTGCAGAATACGTGGTATAGATCCTTTAATTAGTTTTTGTATATTTTCGGTACAACTCACTTTTACGTTATTTAGATTGAATTTAATGTGAAGATTCAAGGGATCGAGGGAAGTTTCAATTCCAAGAATGGTTTTGCAATATTTGTTGAAACATTTTCATTAAATGGTGGGTTAAACCAAATGATATTGAGTTTTTTGTTTGATGTTGCGTTTTCTTTTTTTTGGTTTATAAACTAAATTTACATTCTTGTAGCCACTTTTAGAAAGTGCTTTCTTATATTTTCGAATATTTCTTTGCTCGACAAAATATCAAAATATCCACTAAAACAATATCATAAAACATCTACCTGCTATGATAAGTGATAGATTATCCAGAAACTCGTCGAGCAAAGAAATATTCGAAAAAATGAAACATTGGACGCAGGGAGATTTTAACCAACGACCATTTCGTCAGATCCGAGACGCTTTAACAGACTGAGCTATCCGTACGACACTATTGAGGTAACTTATGTTACACTAAGCAAATGTCGAACAGTTCGCAATTGGTGGTTCAAATCCTACTAATTCAAGAATTCTGCAAGAAGGTGATATATGACAAAGTCCCTACTATTGGTACTGGGAGGAACCTCAACCGGTCAAACCGAATAGTATGGTATATTCTGAAGTGTAAACATATGGGAAGAGAAGAGAAATAATAAAATTTAAAATAGAAGACACTATAAATCAGACATACACAAGTAAAATATCAAAAAAAATATTATCAACAAATGATACACTCATAACATACAAGTTATAATTAAAACCAATTACCGAAATAAAAGGTTCTAATTCTAATTTGTTTGAAATGAGCCACGTTAATTTCATTTCTAGACTAGCTACAGTATTACAATTAAGCAGGGTCACCTAAAATATAAAAAAACAATCTATAAAAATTATAAATATGGCTCTAAATAATTTTAATCTGCTGAACAGTCATCAGTAGAAACTCAAATGACAATAATAAATTAAATGAAAAAAGAAAAAAACAAACAACGACTCATCCAAGGCCAATAGGCAAATTATATTTTTATAATTTTTTACTATATTTTAATATTTTGGTTTTCAAGGAGACAGGTTTTACTGATTATCTACCCCATTACAGTAGTAACAGATATCATAAGTTGATCTGAAAAAATATTTTTAGGTTTAGATATAACTAAGATTATATTATTAGGTTCAGCTATCCCTTCAGATTTCCTCAGCTTATATATATTCTATAGAGGTATGTAGAGATTTAGACGGAGGGGGATTTAAACCCACGACCTTTTCGTTAGATCTGAGACGCTCTAACCAACTGAGCTATCCGTACGACACTACTAAGGTAACTTATGTTACTGTTGGGATGTAAACATCAGAAGAAGATTAACATATTAAATGTAAAGCGTATATGTAAAAATACCTTTGTTTTTTTCCCTCCATGTGTACAGTTCTGTTCAGGGCAGTCATGTTTGTTTGTAAAGATTTAGTGAGTCTCTGACATAAAACTGATGCTCTCCGTCCTTGTTGTTTTTAGACGTGACGTATCTCCTTTTGTGAACTTTGTACCCAGTCCACACTGCTGCATTATGCTCCTCTGCCCAAGCCTCTTTTCCACTCTAGACTATAAATAGCACTCAGTGTATGGAGTGGGTAATCTGAACTTTGACACATGAGTTGTATTTTACATATTTTTAAAAGAAAAGTATTTCACTACAACTATAGTGTTTTCTAGAAAACCCACCATCTAACATTTGGTAGTAGAGGGTGGCTCTCTTTAATATTTATAAAATACAGTTCAAAAGAGGTTTTAGTGATGGCTGAAGTAGAAGAAAAAGTGTTCCAGATCCTTCAACAGTTAGATGCAGATGAGCTAATAAAAGTTGCAGAGCTGTTAGAGATAAGCTACAAAAGGTACGAAGTCAGCTATTTTAAGATGTGTACTAAGGTGTCTTAGCTCAGATGAACTGGAGAAACGTGAAGATGAGGGATTACACTCATTTCTTAGTGTATTAACTTTGTGAGAGTAACTTTTAAATACAAAAGCATCACTTGAAAAAAATTCTGAAGTTGAAACCACAAACAAAGAAAGTCTCCTGAAAAAATTGTCAACGATATTATGAGTTTAGCGAATAATTGTTTAAAATGTGTAAAGAAGATAGTGATATATGAACTGACAAAACGAGCTGATGGTTTTAACAACAAGATAATGCAAGTAAATAAGATGCTTGAACAAAATTGTGCAGAGTTTAGATATTCACAACCATGGATTCAGACCCATTATTAAGCACGACAGCATTTTACTAGATCAACACCTGAATGGTAGTAAGCTTCACTTAAATTATCGTGGTACCAATATATTTATGTCTAATATTTGTAACTTTTTAAACGAATGACTTTTATCAAACGATCTAAGTGTAGGAATTGTTTCGCACCTGTTTACTGGTATTTATAACTCTTCTAACGAAAGTGTTCCTACAAGTGTTGATAAATACTTAGAAGATTTTCATCAAAAAACTGGTTCAACTAGTTTATTAAAGGATTTACGAGCAAAGAATTCGCAGCGACTAACTCAATATTAATCTTTAAGAAACAAATTTGTTAACCTTTCTAGTATGGTTTGTGGAAATATTGACGTGTGTCTTATAACTGACACTAAAGTTGATAATTATTTTCCTTTAAATCAATTTTCTATAAACGGCTTTTCTGAGCCTTATCGATTAGATAGAAATGATAGAGGTGGTGGTATAATGGTTCTCATAAGTGAAGATATACCCTCAGAATTGTTAAAAAGTACTTTTAGTTATGGTACTGAAGCTCTTTTTATCGAATTAAATTTGAGGAGGAAAAAATGGTTACTTTGTTGCTCGTATAATCCTAATAAATCAAATATAGCTAATCATCTAAGTGACATTTCTAAGAATTTAAATCCTTATTTATGTAAATATGAAAATATTTTATTGATAGGTGACTATATGATTTTTTTACAAAATCTTGTCAAAAATCATACTTGTTTTAAAAATCCAATAAAGCCATCAACTATAGATCTTATTTTAACAAATATGTATAGAAGCTTTTGTCACAATTTGACGGGTGAAACGGGACTTTCGGATTTGCATAAAATGACAGTTACAGTTCTGAGCGTGAAATTTTTACAAATGTTGTTCAAAATCTTGATATTTGTCTTTCCAAAAATGTTTCAAGTACTAAGAAACTAAAAATTGGTCTCTCGGGGAAATTGCTAAGCGGTTTAAAAATCATAAAAGTTTTAAATTGATTTCTAATAGATTTAAAAATAACCACTTCTCATTTTTAGAAGTATCTAAAAGCGACTATAAACTCACTTAACTCTAGAAAATCAAGCCAAGAAACGGATATTCCTACAAAAGTCTTAAAGGAAAACTCAGAATATTTGTCAGATATTTTTTGCAGCAATTTTATTAATTCAGTTGCAACCTCCGTTTTTCTCATCTCTATTAAAAAAGGCTGATGTTACACCGATACACAAAAAGGACTGTAAACCCTCCCTCCTGTGAGTGTTTTACCAAATTTGTCCGAGTGTATGAAAGATTATTTTTCAATCGAATTTCAAACTTTTTTGAAAAAATCTTGTCTAAATATCAAATAGGGTTTAGAAAAGGTTTTAGCAGTCAACATTGCTTATTAAGAATGATTGAAAGATGGAAGGAAACTGTAGATAACGGGGTAGTTTTGGAGCACTCTTAACTGATCTATTTAAAGCTTTTGATTGTATACCACATGATTTACTAATTGCAAAACTATGGGCATATGGTTTGATGAAACTTTTCTTTGTTTAATTCATAGCTATTATAGCGATAGGAACCAGAGTGTCGAATAAAAGATAAATATAGTTCTGAGCGTGAAATTTTATTTGGCCTTTCGCAAGACCCTCTATTCTTTAATACATTTATTTGCGATATGTTTTTTGAACTTGAGAACCTTGAAATAGCAGGCTATGCTGATGACAACACTCCTATGTATCTGGTGATACAATAGATTGTGTCATCGATAAGTTAGAACAAAATATCTGTCAATTTGTTTTCGTGGTTTATTGCGAATGGCATGAAAGCGAATGCTGAAAAATGTCATTTATTACTGAGTTCAACAAGTAATCTCTATGCTAACATTTCTGATAAAGTTATTCAAAATAGTAAATCTGAGAAGCTACTAGGTGTAATAAGGCCCTTTAAAATAAATGATCTGTTTTGCGTAGCCTCGCGCATCATGTAAATTTGTACCTCATGAGCTTATTTTATTGTAATTTTACCTCATAAGAGCATTTTATAAAGATTAATATTAATGAAAAAAAAGTTGTTGCTGTATTTTATTGAATTTTTGTAGTTTAAATGCCAAAACTTCTTGATTACTGAAATAAAGTAGTCATAAAACTCTGATTTCAAAGTTTGCCAAAAAAGAGAAAAAATATGCAAGCCGAGTCTTTAAAAAATTTTATTGCCTAAAAACCCTCACGGATCAATTTTATTTGCACAAACAAAATGCATCCAGCATCTATAAATTTACTGTTGTTACGCAAAACAGATCATTTATTTTAAAGGGCCCAATTGACAGTATTTTAAAATTTGAAGATCATGTTCTTGGGCTTTGTAAAAAGGCAAATCAGAAATTGTCTGTACTTTCGCGTATTTGCAATTTTATGACCCAAGAGAAAAAGTAAATTTTATTGTCTGCCTTTGTAAGCTCCCAATTTCAGTATTGTCCTTTGGTATGGATGAATCATAGTAGAAAACTTAATAATAAAATCAATAGAATTCATGAACGTGCTTTGCGCATTGTCTACATTGATCGTAAATCAACTTTTGAGGATTTGTTATCTAAAGACAATAGTGTTACTGTATATGTTCAAAACATTAGAGCGGTTATGGTTGAAATGTTTAAAATTAAAATAGGTGTAGCTCCAAAATTAATGAATGATATTTTTGAACAATATGCCCAATAAAATTAAAGTCTTAGAGGTTCTACGGGTTTTAAAAGTCGAAGTACTAAGACTGTGTACTATGGAGAGTCTTCGTTAAGCTTTTTAGATTCAAAATTATGGTCTACGCTTCCTGATAAACTACTGCAAAGTAAATCCTTACCTGAATTTCAAACCAAAATAAAAACTGGGTGCCTGAAAACTGCCCCTGTCGACTGTGCAAAAGTTATGTTGCACAAGTTGGGTTTATTTAAGTTTTATTTTAAGTTATTTTTGAATTTTATTAGCGTTAGTTGACATCAATTAGCTCTACTAGTTTAGTAGAATGCTAGATTTTAATATTTTATTTATCTTTTTTTTGTTTGCATTGTATTGTAATTTTTATACTTACATTGTATTTTAATTTTGTCAACTTTAAATAAATAAAATTTAATTTAAACAAAAAAAAACAATATATAGAGAGAAACTGAATCATAAGAAAAAATGTCTTCAAATAAACAAAGTGGATTGTAATAGCCTTGAAAAACCAAAATAACCTAGAGAAAAGAAGGACAATTTACTTTTAACCGAAATAAAAGCCATGCGTGCTCAGCTAAATGATCTGACATCTTGGAAAACCGATTTTGAAGCTAATCAAGACACTAAAAACAATCCGCCTCGTTTATCCAATAACAACAGAAAGTCTCTTCCCCGTAGATGTAATAGCTGTAACAAAAAAAATGTACAGAAATGTCTTCATTGTTATTATTATGGTTCTACCGAACATTTTTTCAGAGGCTGTATAAAAAAATTTGGAAAAAACCCTTTGAAGTTGTGTCTGGGGGAAAAGGCACAACTGATCGTGTAAATAGTATTTCCCAGCGTAAATGTTTAATGCGTGATAATACCGGTGTCATGCCGGAATTTATTGTTCAACGAATTGCAAATCAAAGGACGCTAGTAAACATAAACTGTTATGCGACTGTATTTGCGAGTTTGAAAGTTTTAAACGTTTAGCGAGTTTTAAACGTTTTTAAAACTTTAATTGCTCATTCGTAGAACCTCATAAAAAGAAAGACCAACGGAAGCTTATAAAACTCGTGGGGAATAGACCAATGGTTAAATTCAAATTAAACGATGTATTTTGTGAGAGTCTTTGGGATACTGGTAGCATGATTAGTTTGATCGATGAGTCGTTTTTAAAAAATAATTTTCCAACAGCGAATATTGAACCAGTCGAAATGTTTATTGGTGCGGAATGCAAATTTTCATTAAAGGCAGCTAATACACCAATTCAACACGATATGAAATGATATGAAATCAAGCTACCAAAGTATGGATATGTGAAATTCCTGACCCATTTATTCTTATTTGTGGTTGTTAACCGAGGAGGATGGAAAATCCCAGTGGCAAAGTGTTATGTACCCAGATATTCATATTTAAAGTTCCATCTTAATGAATTATCTAGCTCATGTTTAAGTGACTATAAAAATTCAAAAGCTTATAGCTATTTCGCAAGAGGTTAGCTTGGTTCACTATTATACACCAATGTTGCACAAGATTCACCATATTGTGTTATAAAAACAAACTGACGACCTTCAGATCGTTTAAATGAGCCTGCTCATAAACTTTGGGCAATTTTACGGAAAAAAGATGGAAACATTAAATCAGCACATTGTTCTTGTTTGATCGGTATGTCTGGAACGTGCAATCGTGTAGCTGCTATGTTTTTTTCGAATTGAAGCAGCTGTTAGAATGGAACTAACTGGAACTAACTAAATGGTTACCAAATCGCAAAGAAGTTAAGCCTGTTAAAATGAAAGATTTTTGTCTCGATCGTGATGATTTTGGTAAACGTGGTAAAAGAAAATCAAGGAAAATAAATTCTACTCCAATGAAGAACTATAACCCAATCCTGCACTGATTTTAAACCCTTAAAGTTGTATGACATAACAAAAGCCTTAGAGCATGTAATTCCTTATAGTGTTTTATGCACTGCAGTCCCTAAACCTAAAATTGATTTAGTACGTGAAATAATTACTAACAACTCTACGAAATCAGAAGATGTTATAAATAATGATGATATCATAAGTATTTCAGACTCTACAGAATCGTTTTATTTAAATTTAGCTAATAATATGACACCTGCTAATAACAAATATAAGTTACAAGAGGACAAAGTTCAAATAATTTATGGTTTGTGTGGATATATATTTACGCACGAACCTTGATTGATATGCAAACATGATGGATAATGACGTAAATATATCCACACAATTCCAAAATAGCACGTTGGTTCTAGTTGTAATATATGGTTTACTTGTAGGAAAAGAGTTATATCTAGATCTAAAGGACACGATGTTAAAACAAAAATTTATGGCAGATTTTTCCGAACGTTTTAGGATTAACATTTGCAAGCCCAAATATTCCAGCTCTTAAATATGGACAAGCCATGGAAGAAAATGCTGCTATTGAATTTCTCGATCACTTTTCAGAACAACATAAAAACCTAAAACTTGATGCATGTGGTTTACTTTACGGCGAAAAAGAATCATTCATTGGAGCCAGTCCAGATAGAATATTTTTCCTGGGTACAGCTCATTTATCATCTTTATTGACTAGAGTATGAATCAATTAAATCATTTTTACTGAGACAGTCTAAACATTTATCTTTATTTGGTGGTAAATTATAAATGTGATAGGAGAAGATAACAAGGGAACTGATGATTCACCGGTAACTGTAGGTCTTAGCCTTTTTCTCAAAGGCTCACAGAATATTGCTCTTCTTGGGGTGGAACTACATAGGCAAGTTTAAATATACTTATTATGTTGAGGATGTTCAACTGTTGCGGCTCCATTCATGAAATGCTCACTGTACTTTGGAAAGGATTCCGTGCAGTCTTGTTTACAGTTTCCCTTTTCATTAACTGTATCCACCTATCTCTTCTTTATTTGTATAACTTTGGTCCAGGAAAACAATAAAGTTTGGAGGCATCCGTATTTACCATTACATACGTCTGTATGTAGCGTACAATCGAGTTTTTTTCCATTTAATCAGTTTTCTCGTATTATTGGTACATCAAACAACAGCACAGTGGCACAAACCCATTATAAATATAGGGTAATAAGCAAAAAAACGAGGAAAATGCAACAAATTTCTTCTGTTTCCAGTGAAAGCTCCATATGTTTCCACTAAACTATTCCCATGTCTCTAACGGAAAACGGCTGCGCGGAGCATGTTGAATTTTTCATGATTTAAGCTATTATTTTACAGTGCCATTTATAGTTACGCGACAAGATATTTCAGACCCTATAATCCGATATAACATTAACAAGTTTTATCAAATTAGCAAATGAGCTCAACCTAATTTTACAGACGACGTTTTTGAATTTAGAAAAAATTAAAGCTGCATCAGTTACGAAGTTTTTAAAATATAATAAATCGAATGAAAAATACAGTACAGAAAAGCTCCGTATGTTTCCACTTAACTATTCCCATGTCTCTAACGGAAAACGGCTGCGCGGATTATGTTGAATTTTTCATGATTTAAGCTATTATTTTACAGTGCCATTTATAGTTACGCGACAAGATATTTCAGACTCTATAATCCGATATAACATTAACAAGTTTTATCAAATTTGCAAATGAGCTCAACCTAATTTTACAGACGACGTTTTTGAATTTAGAAAAAATTAAAGCTGCATCAGTTACGAAGTTTTTGAAAGATAATAAATCGAATGAAAAATACAGTACAGAAAACCTTGATGAAGTTGCATTAGGTAACTTGAGAGATTCAGCCAAGAAAAGAATGAGCAAAGTTCGTGAAATTCTTGATGGTGTTGCTAAAGAAAATATAAAAATGACTGATAAAAAAAGAAAAAAAAGTACTCGTGAAAATCTTGATGAAGTTGAATTCGATAATTTGAGAGATACAGCCAAGAAAAGAATGAACAAAGTTCGTAAAAATCTTGATGGTGTTACTAAAGAAAATATAAAAATGAGTGGTACAAAAAGAAAAAACTTGCACGTGAAATTCTTGATAGTGTTGCTAAAGAAAATATAAAAATTAGTAAAAAAAAAGAAGAAAAAGTACTCGTGAAAATCTTGATGAAGTTGCATTAGATAATTCGAGAGATTCAGCTAAGAAAAGAATGAGCAAAGTTCGGCATGTTAGTAAAGAGAGAAGGTTAGAAATCTTTAAAAATGTTCAAAAATGTAGTATGACTGATCCATCTATTCTAAAATCTCCTGCTTTCAAATTGATACAAGAAGAATACCAATTTTTTATTCAAGAAGGTCCTACTTATATTTGTAACATATGTTGGAAGTTTGAGTTTAGAACTAATGTTGTAAAGCTACACCCTTCAAGGAAGACGAAATCATATTAGATGAATGTTGGACTCGAAAGTCAAATTGGATATGTAAACCCTGTCATAAGTCAATGTTGAAAGAAAAAATACCAATGCAAGCACAAGCTAATAACTTATCTCTTTGTCCTAAGGTAAAGAACTTGAAGATTTATGTGCTATAGAACTGATGCTGATTTCTCAAATTATCCCGTTTATGTTTATTGTTGCTAGAACTAGAGGTGCTCAACATGGTCTTAAAGGTCAATGTGTAATTGTTCCAGCAGATTGTTCCAGCTTCTATCAAGGTCTTGCAGTGATGAATATCTCATTTCACTTGCTTTAAAGCGACGTCTAACTGACAAAAGTGTAGTTAACCAACAATGTATACGTCCAGCATTAGTTAATAGAGCATTTCAAAAATTAATCCAGATTAATTCATTATACAATAAAGTATCTATTAGTGATCAATGGGAAAATGTGACTAAGGAAGCAGATCCTGAATTATGGAATCTCATCGAAGGAAAACTTTCTGGTGCTGAAAATAATGACTTTTTAACAGATAGTGAAGATAAAATAGACAGAAATAATTCTGTGACTAAAAAGGAAAAGAAAAGCATATCAGTACCACATCCAACTGTAATGCATTATATTGATGGACCTAATATTTCTGCTGATCAAATAGTCAATGTTGCTCCAGGTGAAGGACAAATACCAGACTCGTTTACATCAGAACCGAATTGGGAAGCACTTTGTTTTGTGAAAGAGTATTCAACTGGTAAAAATCATTATAATGAAGAGCGAAAAATTCCAATAACACCTTCGAAGTATGTACACGCTAGATTGAAATGTTGTGATGATAGATTTGCGACCAATCCACAGTATACTTTTCAACGTCTTGATTGGATTGAAAGGAATTCTGTAACTTCCTCTATTCATTTTGCTGAACGCAAGCAATTTCAAGGGGATATAAGTGCTGGACAGTTAGTAAATCAAGAAAATGTAAGACGAATGAAAACTGATGATCAAATATTTGCTACTTTCAAAAATATTAGAGGTACACCTCAATACTACCATAACATGCTATTGGATGTTCTGGCGAAAATCAGACAGTTTGGAGTTTACACATTCTTTCTTACAGCTTCAGCTGCAGAATTTCACTGGACTGAAATAATAAAGATTGTAGCCTGTCAGTATGGGGAGATTCTAACTGATGAGCAAGTAAATAATATGGACTGGAGTACTAAATGCAACTATCTAAAACGAAATCCCGTTACAGTTGCACGTCAAATTGACTATATATTTAAAAAATTATGGGATAAGGTTATATTGAGTGGCATGCATCCAATCGGTCAGATTTTGAATTATGATGAAAGAGTTGAATTTCAAAATAGAGGAACTGAGCATTTTCATGCACCCATTCATATAGTTGACGCACCTAAAATAGACGTAGATAAAGACGATGTGGTGACTGAATTTATTGACAAGTATGTTACATGTTCACTTCCAGCAGTAATAAACATAAAGAACTACACGATTTAGTAAGTAAAGTTCAAACACATCACCATACTAACACCTGTAGAAAAAAGAAAGGAGTGAAATGTAGATTCAATGCTCCATGGCCTCCATCTGATAAAACTTTAATTGTAAGGGAAACAGGTAATGAAAAAGAATTAAAGGAAAGTAAAAAGACAATTGACAAAGTCCTTGCCACTGCTATCAGTATAAATGACCTCTCTTGTATTACAGAGAAGGAACTATTGGAAATGAGTGAAATATCAGAAGTTCAATATTACAATGCTATTAAACAAGCTGAACAGAAACTTACTATAATTTGTAAAAGATCACCTTCTGAATTAAATATTGGACCATACAATACTGTTATTTTGTCTCTCTTAAAAGCTAATATGAATATCCAATTTGTTACAGGTGTTTATGCTATGCTTACTTATTTAACCTCTTCTTTGTGCAAACCAGAGCATACGATGAGTGAATTTATGAAAAAAGCAGCCAAAGAAGCTTATGGAAAGGATATAAGAGAGAAGATGAGAGGAATTGGAAATGTATTCATAACTAAACGGTAAGTTTCTACTCACGAGGCAATTAAACGAGTTTTATCTCTGCCCATGCGAAGCTCAAATATTGATGTTGTTTATGTTCCTACTGGATTGAAGAAAAACAGAATTCGAATGTTAAAAGCACAGTCTGTTCTGGAAACAATGCATCCTGATGATTCAAATGTATATGCATCAAGTGTTTTAGATAAATACGAAAATCGCCCTAATAATTTAGAACAAATGTGCTTAGCAGATTTTGCTTGTAACTTTGTAAGCAAAAAAAGTAAGTGATGTAAAGATTGAACCTGATGATATCAGAAGTTATACAATACCTGTTTCAAGTATTTTAGAAGATGAAACAAAAGGAAAACTTATTGTGCTGAAAAATGAATTAGGTGAAATGAGAAAAAGAAGTCAACCTTGTGTAATGCGGTTTCATAAAATTTCTATATTGAAAAATAAGGAAGAATATTAGTTAAGAATCTTACAGCTTTATATGCCTTGGAGAAATGAAAATCAGTTAAATGATAACAATCAGAGTTACGAGCAAACTTTTTTAGAAGTAGAAGGTGATATATTGCTTAATATTCAAAAACATGAGCTAATTTTAGATATTGATTACGAAGAATTGTATAGTCATGATATTTTAGAATGTGACGAAGAAGATGATAACGTTGGCTTTGCTATGTTCAATCCAAAGTTAGTTGATGTTGATAAAGAAATTGCTCCCAGTGTCAATTCTGGCCCTATAGCACCAACAACCGTAGTAAATATCTTAATGCCAAATGACAGGTTCTATGATATGTGCTCACAATTAAATAAAGGCCA
>JAYJMI010034118.1:0-12302 GCA_036873855.1 Sarsia tubulosa
AAAAATATTTTGAACAAATGTTACGAAAACTGAAAATTTAGACAACACATGCTAACGACTAGTTATAAATTATTAAAAAAGTTATAGCAATTAAAGTAATTAAATATATGGTGAGCTAATGTTTGGATTACTATTTATGACAATTGGAAAATATGACAACTACAATACCACGCCCACGATTAGTTATAAATGGAAAAAATTTATTTCTAAATATTTAAATTACAGACTTTAATATTTAGTCTGTTTTTTTTTATTCTTTTCTTATACTAAATAAACAACTATAATTAGTCTATATTAAAGTTTGTAAAACATGATTAGATTTTGTGGGTTTTTTTTCTACAGTAAAGGTAATGTGGCTTAATATTGACATATCTTGTGAATAAGGATGGTTCACAGTACTTGCAAAAATAAAATTAATTTATAATAAATGAGTTACATAATTTTCTGTAATAATCATCTGGTCAAAGTTTTAATTAATTATATTCGGTCAACCATTTTCAATTCTTTATTTAACAATTTTTGGAGTTACTATGGTAAATATTTTGTCTAGATGTCATATTTATTGTGTTTTTTTAATGGAATACTGTAGTTAATAATAAAAAATTAATCATGTTGTCAGATACTTATCTATTATCAAAAAATATGATCCTTTTAAGGCTTTTAGAGAATCCTAATTAAAAACGGTTAAAGAAGTGATTTTGAACATGTTTAAATATCTTTAATTTATGAATAAATTTTTGCTGTGATTACATCATATTGTCTAGGATCATATTGCGACAGAAGGCATTAAAAATGTTTTAGCATTTTTTGACAGAAGGCGAAGGATGTAAAGCACTTGTGCTTCTTGTTTGTTTTTTTATTGAGTTTAGTGCTTGGTTGGCTTTTGATTGGTGGTTTTTGATGATTTATAATGAACTCAAATTTGATAACTCCAAAAGTATGTTTTTTATTTCTTAAGTCGTCTATATTTGCATAATATAGTCTTAAATTAACTTACTTTTAGGAAAATGATAATAAAAATATTTTGTTATACTCTTTAGACAACATTTAGGTGTAATTTAGTACTGTCAGTTTAAACTGACGCCAGGAGAAAAAGAGTGCAGGTTTTATCTGGTCTTATGCTTTTTTCTCTCGCCGGAAACAATTGTTATAATTGTTATGGTGAAGAGTTATGTTTGTTTAGTAATTATCTTTATCAAATGAGGTTCATTAATAATTAATGGGATGAATATTGTAACATATTCATAAATTATATGACTATATCATGCGGATTAGACTATTTTCTTTATGAATGTCAAGTATATTTTTATTTTTTGAATATAGTTACTATAATCCTTCCCAACATATTTCGTAGTTGTTTAAGGGTTCAAAACATCTTATTTGAGGAGGAAGTTGAATTATTGTGTGGCTATATCACTTTTTTCCTCCTTAGCAACAATCAAAAACGTTTTTGTTTATATGTAGTTAACGCTTAATCTACAAACTTAAGTCGGCCAACTGACCCCTTATTTTAAGGTGATACCTATAGAAAAAAACAAAGTCGAGAACGGCTAATGGTATTGAATTTTTTTTATGGAAATATGTTTGTACATCTTTGAAACTGTATTTGCAACTAGAACTTTCTAGAAATGTAGTTTTCGGATACCAGACAGACTTATTCAAATGCTAATAACATCTTGAAAAAACAATTTTATCTCTAAGTAATAGTCTACTACCAAGCTCTATAAATAAAAAGTAATCACTGAAAGTTTCAGTCATTTTACATGTGTAGTTATTGAGATATTAAGTTTTTAACTCGCTCCGTTACATTGAAATTCAAAAGTTTACTTTCCTTAACGAAAGTTCACTTTCGTCAGTAACGAAAGTTCACGTTCCATGTTTCAACAAGGAAAATTTGTTTTCTCGTTTTTACAATTTTTTCTTCTACAATTTCTTCTATATAAAGCGAAAGTTGGTATTATGGACTTTCATAAGTCTATTTTTTCAAGAATTCGTAAGATGTTTTCTTCAATAATGACACTGCAAATTCATTTTTCAAAATGGCGAATTTACAGGATCACGATACAACTAATCTCTATTGGGTTTGTTTTTGTCCAACTTGTAGAGATTCTAAAATTCAAACATATAGAAATGTGCCATCAGATGTTCTGAAGTGCATGCTGTTAAAGGTCCATCACAAAACAAAGTGGCACTGGAAAAATTGCATAGACAAAATCTTGAAGCTGTAGTTGTGTCAAAAGCAAACGAAACTGCGATATTACAGGATTCAAAATACAAGTATTTGAAAACTTATTTGAAAAAAAGTAGAAGAGATGAGTGAAATTGAAGCTGGAAAACTTGCTAATGAACTCAATCAAGGATGTAGGGTGTATGACAATTGGGAAAAGATTGAATTCAACTTTGCTCAATGTAGGCTGATAGATCGAAGGCAGTTATCAATAAACTAACTATATAGAGCACAGGAGTTTGTCTGGTGTCTACAGTTCGAAGAAAACATTAGAAAAAGAACTGGGAAACCTGCACAACCCTTCTACAGCAAAGAAAAGTTTGAAAGCATTAAAGATTTTATTAAGGGCTATGGAATCATCGAAGACATTGAGCATGATCTTAAACAGATCACTGCACTTTTCTCTAAACTGCAAATAGAGCTTGTCATGAACACTCGATGATAAAACTAAAACGGTTGTTTTTATAGCCACAAATCTCTTAAACAATATTATCTTGGCTTTGGTATTAGTTAGAATAGATTATATATAATAATAGATTATATATTATATAATAAGGTTATATATTTTAGTTATTATATTATAACAGCTAACACAGCTCAAATATATCAGTTTTTCATAACTAAAACTGAAAAGTTTCGCCTTGTTTATTATAATATTTGTTATTTGCCTTGTTTATTTAGCTTTTTACGGATATTACGGAGTTGTTATAAGCACCTTAGGTACCAGTTTACAGAACATTAAAAATTGAAAAAGTGGGGTAAATAGTTGATTTTTAGATTTTCACTAAAGAAACATACAGAATGTATTGTTATTGTGAAAAACTACCTGCACCCTCTTGTTCCTGGCGTCAGTTTAAACTGACCAAAAGAAAAACGGCAATCAATGCCGAACGCACAAATATTTTTGAAAATTTTTTAAAACTGGTCATTTATCCATCAGTACCTGCCATATATAAAAAAATCAATCAAAACTTAGATGTCAGGAAGATATGGGTTAAAGTTTAAATTTGCTTAAAAGTTTAAAAGTATCTAACATACAAGCCTCTAAATTACAATTTTCAATATTTTTTCCATTTCTGACATATTGTAGTATATTGTACCAATGAACTTCAACAATTTTACTAATAATTTAGTATAGACCTTTTCATTAATATCTGCAATGGGAAAAAGCATGCGTTTCAATACGAGGCAAGGCTTGTAGAAATACCCGTATGAGGAATTAACTTAATTAACTTTTTTTTTATTTTTAATTAAATTTTATTTCTCAAAATGGTAATTCTACAAGCTTCGACTCGTTTGCAAACAGTTTTACCGATAGGTATATTTCTACAAACCATACCTCGTATTCAAACTCATTTTCTTTCATCGCGGATAAAGCAGAGGGTGAACAGGATGCTATGGGTCCATTTGCTTTTTAAATTAATACATCTCTTTAGCGTAAGCATCCGCAATTAAGAATTTTCGCTTTGAACTTCAGAAAAAATGAATGAGATATTCAAAATCCTCGTCAAAAAACCAGAACAAAGGCTACAAACATCGCAGTTTATAAAAATTATACATTAGATTTAACCGTAAATACTTTTTTTACTACCCTAGAGTTATTTCCAGGCTTCAATATACAAAAAATTTATTTAGAAAACTCAGTTTTTATATTGCTATATCTTTTTTCCTAGTTTTCCAAAGTTGATAGAAATTATTTTTTATAAAAGCAATATTGTAAAAGTTTAAAATGATGGATACTTACTCTAAAGAAGTGTATTCTAAAACTACCTTGTCAAATAAATGAATAAAAAAAGTCCTAGAGTAGGAAATTTGTATATGAAATCTAAGTAAAAAAAAGTTTAACACATTGCCTATACTTAGGATTCGGGGTTAAAGGCCAAAATAAATAATCCCTACTGAAACTTTGCAATAAAAGCTAATATTTATGTGTAGTGCTTGAGATATTTGTTTCACAAAATCGCTAAAAACGACAAGCAAGAAGCATTTAAGCTGTTTTCATTTAAGCTGTTTTTCTGCTAAGCAAAATGAGAAAATATTTATCAGCTTGACTGGTCTCGCATTGCACTAATTTAAAAAAAAGTTTCCAAAATGATTTCACCTGAGTAAGCCCCTTTAAAGTTTGAATTAAAACCAATCTCAAAGCATTCGTTAAGGTTCCATCCTCTCGGAATATAACATAGTTCATTTACGCATCTCTTAGGGGGTGATTACATGAAGCAGGCTGGCTCATCAAACGGGCTGGCTCTCTTATATCGCTTTTCGGGCTGGCCCGTTCTATAAAAGCGGGCCAGCCCGATAAACGGGCTATCTTTTTACATGTAATAGTATCTACGGAATAGGTATAGGGTTAATGCATTATTTTTTTTTAAATAAGAAGAAACTGACTATTTTAATTATGTAATTATTGTAAGTTATTCATTCAAGTAATTTTTAAATTATGTCTCTGGAAATTAGTTTTTTCCAAAATTCTTCAATAATGAGTTTTACTACAAGGAATCATTTTACTGACCACAAGTGAGAAAATGATAAATTTAGTTTGATTATAAACACCATATAAAGCTTATATGAATTTATTATTCTTTTCGTTTCATTTTCTGTAAGCGTTGTATTGATTACAACGCAACTATAACCTTACGCAAAACTTACATACGGGGGGCTTATAGTCGGAGGTTTACGGTATCTAACTATTATTCGTTGGAAAAGACGGAATTGCACGAAAATTGATTTAGAAAGAGACGTAAAACATGCTGTAAATCGGAACTCACTGTGGCGGATATACCTAATACACCTTGCGTAAATGAGATATTCCATATCCTGGTCAAAAAGTAAGCCTAGATTCATTATATTTTTTAGATTCATTTGATAATCAAGTTGCAGACTTTAGTTTTTTGCAGACTTGAGTATTTCTTTCAGACATTACACTTTCGCAGACTTAAGTCTTTCGCAGACATTAGCCCTTCACAGACTTGGGTCTTTCTTTCAAACAAAAAATTATCGCAGGTTTTAGTCTCACGCAGATTTTAGTCTTTCACTGGCTTTAACCTTTCACATCGAAATTTTGGTTTATTCAATTAGCGAAAGGCTAAAATTCAATTAGACATTAGCCTTTCGCAGACTTGAGCTCTAAAGTTAGTGCTCCGAGCGGGATTGGGACCCACGCTACTCCTCTCTAACTTTGGAATAGTTGCTTATCTAGGGCAACGCCTTAGTCCGCTCGGCCATCGAAGCACATAAGAACGAAGCCTCTTATGAAAAAACTAATTTAGAGAGACATTAGCCTTTCGCAGACTTGAGTTTTTCCAGACTTACGCCTTTTAGTTAAACCTTCTTAGTTAAACCTTTATATTTGCTTAGAAGTATCTAACTTAGCCTATGAATTACAATTTTCAATATTCTTTCCATTTCTGACTTTTTCTTGTAGTATATTGTACTAAAAATTTAGTATGGACCTTATTATTAATATCTGCTGATATCTGTGATGGAAAAAATTAAATACACGTATGAGTAGTAATATACTTAATTACTTTTTGTTTTTTCTTTATTAAATTTTATTACTCAAAATGGTAATTCTACAAGCTTCGCCTCGTTTGCAAACAATTTTTTTCCCTCTGCAGATATTAATGAAAAGGTATAATAAACTTTAATCAAGAAAAAATAAAAGCAAATAGGTTTACTACCCATAGGTGCATTTCTACAAACCATACCTCTTATTCAAACGCATTTTCTTTCATCGCGGATATTAATGAAAAGGTCATTTGAATTACTTTACTGAGCAGAGGGTGAACATAGGGTGATGCTGGGTCAATCTTCTTTTTAAATGAATAAACCTCTGTAGCGTAAGCATCCGCCGTTATTGATTTTTGAATTTGAATATCAGAAAAAATGAATGAGATATTCGAAATCCTCGTCAAAAAATAAGCCTAGCCTCAAAGTTTCATTACATTTTGATAACCAGAACAAAAGTTACAGACATCGCAGTTTATTAAGTTTATATTGGATTTAACCGTAAATACGTTTTTACCCCTCTAGAGTAGTTTCTTCAATATACGGAAATTATTTAAAAAACTCAGTTTTTATTTGCTGTAACTTTTTTTCCAAATTTCTAAAATTAATAAAAATTAGTATGTAAGCTTAAATTTTGTTGAGGAATCCGAATATCTTATGTAGTTTTTATAAAAGCAAAATTAAAATAAGTTTAAAATGGCGGATCTTTACGCTAAAGAGGTGTTTTACCTGACTGATATTTGTATCAAAAAATCGAGATTGTTTTTGTCATTTTCTTCTTTCATTTCGACTTTTTTAAGAAACGGCTTATCAAGTCTATTGCTATATAAACAGCTTTACTTATCTTTATCCATAGTTTCTAATTAAAAAATAAAACCATTTTACTTGACCATATCCCTCTTTGATAAATGTCTTCAGTTTACTTGCACCGGTTTCTTATTTAACAGTGTAAATAACTAATCCAAAAAACTAGCTTTTTATTTTTTTTTTCAATGAATCCCGCGAGCCAATCAGGATCCATTTACTATAAGGGAGTCCCAGCGCTCTCCTCTCCGAAGTAAAAGTGAGAAATAAAGTCCTGGAGGTAGTCAACTAAGATGAAACTCATATTCAACCATACAAACAGTAAACTAAATGAAAATATAAAAACAAAATTTAAATTAAATTAGGGTCAAAGAACAACATCCTGTAACGATATATAAAAGTTATGTTTTATCATATATCAAAATGTGCTACAATAAAAAGTTCCTTCAGCTATTATGTCAAGAGGAGTGTGCGTTAGTTGTACATAGTTGGAACATGGACCATATATAAGTATATAATTCAGTTCAGTTCAGTTCATTCATTTTCTTGAAAAACAGTCTTGAAAACAACAGTTTCTGCGTTTTTACGGAAAACTTGTTATTTAATAGATTTCAAAGCATTAAAAAGGGAGGCTTTCATTCCTCCACTGCAATTTTTGCTGATTAACTGTTTTTGTTCTTTAACCCAACCATCTACATAGTTTTCATCTGTACCTTCACTAGGAATCGCTGCAATATCTGTTTTCACGGCTGGAATAACGCGAAAAATATCATCGCACATTGTAGTAATTTTCTTTGATTTGGATTTCATTAAAGTGTAATATAAAGATGATGTTTTTTCATTCCGTTTCATTGCAAGTAAGTCCTGTTCAATAATTTTTAATGATCCAGCTATTATTTGCAATCCTTTAATAAACGCCTTTAGGGAAGGAACAAGTGAATTTCCAATACACATAATAGCTTTTTCAACAATTTCTGCGTTTTCTTGTGCCGCCATGGCATCAACTATATTGCTATTTGCCTTTGAATGTAGTATAGGACTTGCGATCACAGCAACAACTGGAAGAAAAAGTAAATAGGTTGCCCAAGTCTTTTGAGTTCCAGCTAACTCCTCAAGGTCATCTTTTTCCTTTTGAAGCTTTTTCAAATCCATCTGATTTTGCAGTGCTATTTTTTTTGCTTCGTCTTCGCGTTCTTTTAAAGGTTTAATCAATGATTCGTGCATTGCAACTACCGTCGTTGCTACAGCACTATATTGAGTGATCATTTCTTTAATTTCATCAAAACTAGTTTTCCATTCTTCAAAGGTAAGTGCTTCATAGATTTCGAAATATTCTTTAATATTTGCTATGAATAATTCATTCACTGGAAGGATTGTACGAAGGTACACTTGAGCATCATCTCTAGTTCGATCTCGAAGCTCCATTAAGTCGTGGGTATATTTACTGCTGGACTTTCCGACTGCATATTCAACAAATAAGGATCTTAGACACAATGTGAAAATTCGCATAGCACTCGGCATATCTTCTAAAGAATCTCCTACTTTGTTAAGTTCCTCTTCCATCTTAGATACAGTACCCATTTTTCTAAAAAAGAAACATCGAGTCTAAGTTTACGGAAGAATTCATTTTGGTTAGCTAAGCAAGATATAATTTCATTCCAAGTATTTGCATTGGTCATCGAAATAGGAAATAAAGAATTTACAAGTAATTAACTTTTTTTTAATAGGCGTGTCGCAACTACTCCTTAGATTCTCTGAAGTGCTTATAAAATCTTTTACTAAACAAAATAAACAAACTCGATGCATTGAAATGTAACGAGAAACACATTAGGTCTTTCATAGTTATTCTAACTTAAAATCATGAGCAACTCTTTCATACAATTGTACACGGTCAAGTATGATATTTTACTTGGTTGACCAACGAACAGTCTTATAGATCGTATTTCCAGAAGGGACCAAGGCCAGTGTTACCTACTAGGGTTCTGAAGTATTTAAGGCTCCAATTTGTGCCACTAAATTCAGTTTTATCACCCTAGCATTTTATGCTAGCTGAATTAGTTCTACAGACAACTTACACCGACTGCGGTTCTGCGGATTCCAGACCGGACTCGAACTCACACAGTTCCGCAGTTCAGCCTCTAAGTTGCTAGATTACATATGCAAGCCACTACACCCTGCTACACCCGGTCAAATCTACTTTCAAAACTTTTGTTATTACGTTTGTATCAAAACAATCAAAAACAACGGCTCCCAAGAGAAATAAAATATTTGAATTGGTAATAGGTTTTGAAACTCTCAGAAAATCAGCTGTGCACAAAAATATGATTTGTGAGTCATAAGATTTATTATGTTGAATAAAATTTATATTGTAAAGCCGTATTCAAGTTATTTATTTCAATGGAAATTGCGCTTCATTCTCAAACAATAAAGCTGATTTCCTTTTTGTAAGCTGTTAATCAAGTTTTTACTTATATATTCGTGTTGTTGAATTTTCTGTTTAGTCTTTTAATCGTTTCGTAATTGTTCTTTTCACATAATAGAAACTTCGGAAACTGACAACAGTACTTTAGTGCTTTCATCAAACGAAGTAAAAGTTCGCGTTTAAATTGCTAAAAATGAAAACTCTTAAAAATAAGAAAAACCAGTAAAATTTAGACTGAAAGCTTGAAAGACGAAAAACTATCATATCGAGAAAAGGTAGAAGAGTTGAAGAGGGCAGTTTAATTTGATTGCATAATAAAAATTCAGTAAGCCAAGGGCTTTCTTCTCCGACATAATATAGTAAAAGAGGAAAGAAGTCTAAGGATCGAGGTTACAACTGACACCTACATAGCATTTATAACATAGATAATATATAAGGAACTAGTACTTACTAGAGTTTTTATTTGATCGTAGGTAACTGATATAACTCAACAGATCTTGAAAGTTAGATCAAAAACAGCAGTAGCTTTTCGATTTCTGACTGCTCCAATTGCGTCTGACTTCCCCTTTTATAAGATTAAGGGCGTTGAGAAAGATTTCTTTCTGGGTGCTTAAAATTATAACTCTTGGAGTCAAAATATTAATTCCTGCAGTATTTTCAGTAAATTTAATCCCCCGTATCGTTTATATATAAAGTCGTTCTGATTGGTGGTATTAGTTCTAGTTGTTTTAAAGAAGATAATAAAAAGTTTTTGATTGGTTTAAATATTAAACTGGGTGTATCAAGTTTTTAATTCATCTGTAATTTCTAAACTTATTGTCAAAAGATTAATAAATTTATTTAAAATCATTTTCCGATTGCAAAACTGATGACAAAAATAATTACTATCTTTTAGTGGTTTGGTAAAAGTGACAATACAGAAATACTTCACAAATATAAACTCCAATTACCTTTTTTGTAGTAGCAAAAACAATTTCCTTTTTAAAAAATGGAAAGATTTGTCGTTGCAATATCTTAGGCTATCTAAGTATAGGTTAGGGGAGGAGTCAAAGCCGTTTTTATTGGTTGCGTTTAAAATTAAACATCAGTTTGAGTTTAATAAATACTCTCTGCAATGTACATGTTTTACCTTCTTAGTGCTAAACAAAATTGTTATTTAGCAATATTTGACCTCATATAGCTGAACTCTTTTGCAAAAGGCACGATTTACCATTATAATGTTAAATATGAGCCTTTTCAGCTCTTATACTATATATCTTTTAGTTGTTTGGTAAAATTGAAAATACAGGAATCTTTCACAAAAGTAATATCCAATTACCTTTTTTGTAGTAGCAAAAACAATTTCCTTTTTAAAAAATGGAAAAATTTGTCGTTGCAATATCTTAGGCTATCTAAGTCACCTCAAATATCATTACCAAATTAAAAAGAAGTAAAAAGGGATAAATATCGAGAACAAATATGTTTTCCCAAGGAAATAAGTATTCGTCATTCAAGAACAACACACCGAGGAGAATGGATTTATAATCCTCAAGGAAGCTTTTTCTTATAATACATCCGTTTGATCAATTGGTTTGATGCTTTCGCATGTTATAAATGCAGATAATTTTGGATTGATTCTAATATTTAAAATAACAGGAAAAAGTATAATCTTAAAATTTATAATCCTTACATTCAAAGACATTTAAGAAATCCTAAAACAAACAAATGCATAACTAATGATAACTAATGAGAAATTTAATCCCGGATGGTATAAAATAAAAAAATTACAAGTCTCCCTTTATTTACAACTTCATGGTTTTAAGTCGTTTGGGGGCTTATTCTAGAAAAAAAAAGAAGCGAGTACTTTCTTGTACTTCTTCAAGGTTAAATTGCTAAAATCAAGCGCCGCATCAAAAAGAATCTGCATTGATCTACCAAATTATTTCCAAGCTATATCTTTCGGGACAAAGATATAAAGTTTATTGAAAATAAATAATTTTGATTAAATTCAGCGCTTCAATTGTCGAGGATTTTTTGTTACAAAACTTATGTACATGCATTTATTTACATTGGAAGCATATCTTTGTCCTGTTGAATAACATAAGGAAATAATTCGATAGCACCTGTTAAAACATTTACATATATGAGGAAAAGCAAAGCAACTTATATAGATCAATGTAGATATTTTTTGATGAGACGCGTGAGTTTAGAAACTTTACATTTACTAGGAAACTTAGAACATATAAATTAAAGCCTTAAGAACTTTTAAATTGGAAAAAAAATCATAAAAAAAGCAAGAACATATGAAATGTTCGCACGGATACAACACATGCGCTTTAATAACGTTTTTTGACTTTCCCTTATTGTTGAAAGAGAAACTGCTTAATCAAGCAGCGAATCAGGAACTGGAACTCGTTAAAAAGAAGTGAAAAGAAAAATAATCTTATAACAAAAAATTAAAAAAGAAAGGAATTGGTTTAAATATGTAGATTAATACAGTGTTTGTCTAATAACGGTATAGAAACGATTATTAAAGGTGCATAATTTTAGTGTTTTACATATATTCAAACATTAAATTTTCTGAGAAATTTGAAAACTGCATCAAACAGTTTTAGCGAGATACGTAAAACCTAAGTTCGGGTCAAAATTCTAAAATAAAAGTTTCGTGAATAACTACACAATATAGTAAACAAGCACAAAATAAACTCGTTTCAAAATTTGAAATAGATTGGACATGGTATAATGTTTTTGATAATTATATTTGCTACATGGATATTCCTTTAAAGCTAATGAGAAGCCGGATTTAGTGTACTTGCCAAATATTTAAATATTTAGTGTAATCTTTGATAATTAATCTCTATTGAAACTTTGTGAAATCAAAGATAATCACTTCCAGTTTTATAAAGAGTTAATCACTTCCAGAATTACAATTCTTACAATTCTAGAACAACAAGGAAAGTCGTGAGGAGACTACGTATAATACGTGCTTTATATGATAACATGCTGGTTTATGTTACTAAAAGCAAACCTAACAATGTGCCAACTGGGTGTCTGGGATAAACCTCTTTGGCATAGCTTAATTTTTCACCTTAACATTTCTCCTCTGTTCTGCTTATAATTATTTACCTGCTAGCTTAAATGAAACAATATAATATAAAATGAATTACAAAAAGTTTTTAAAAATAGTCGTGTACACAGTATTTTATCATTGTTTACTTTAGAGCACGAAATTTATCTACGGAGTTATTTCGTAAATGTTGAGCAATTGCGAAATTCACTTGAATGTAGTGAACACACATATCTGTTACTCGAGTTTATTCCAACTAATTATTCCTTGTAAAAGGGAGGCTGGTACCCGTTATC
>JAYJMI010034229.1:0-12292 GCA_036873855.1 Sarsia tubulosa
TAAAGGCGAAAAACCTTAGAAATTAGCTATTAAAAATCTTTCTGAAAAGGCGACTTTCGCTGAAATTACCTATTTGTTTAAAATATTTTGACCATGATTGCAGTGCAGTTGGGGTGTTTATCAAAATTTACTTCTATTAAACTCCCCTTTCAAGCGGGCGTTTAATAGAGGGGGCTTTTAAAAGAGGGGGCGTTTGTCAAATATTTCGGATTTTAAGGGGGCGTTTATAAGACGGAGCCGTTTAAAAGAAGGGGGCGTTTATTGGAAGATTTACGGTACACAGTTTTACAGTCTCAGTTCCGTTCCTCAAAATACATCAAGAACAAAAGTTGTAGTAATGTATAATTTAATTTGAATCTTTTTAGGCCAGTAGATATTTGGCGGTATAGAGGAGGGCTCTAGAAAAACATTTTTGGTTTCAGTTGAAACAAGAGATCGTGCTACCTTAATACCGATTATATAGAAATTTATTCTGCCTGGAACAACAATTTAATGGGACTTTATAAAGTTCTCAGTTGATCTCAAATGTAAAGCAACTAGCAATTAAAGATTATATAGTGAGCTGTAATCTGTCTTTTCTTGAACTTTTAATAGTATTACAATTGAAATCTATAAAAACAATGTCGTACGTTGTAGATATCCTAAACTGAAAACATTAATTTGATAAACTATTTAGTTAACAAAATACCAATTAGAAAATTAAATATTGATACCTATAACTCACTTTTTAAAAAATAAATTAGCAAACATTTTCGAAGGATATTCAAATAAATAAAAGACAAATGTTATTTGTTAATTACTGAACAAGAAAATTGTTCAATGCTGGCGAACTTTTCCTGTTGTTAAGAAACTTTATGAATAACATACTGGAACCTTCTTTATCTATAAACACAGTGCACAAATACAACAGCTAAGTTCATTCTATATTCTTCTTCAGTTTATATTGGCAACTCTTTAGAAATTTGTTTGCATGCTAGTCAATTCATTTAAAAGATGTAAGTTATCTATTATCTATTTGAGTTTAATATCACCAACATTATTTTATATTATATTTTTATGGAATTATTAATGGTTCACTCAATGTTGGTGGTTCTTTCCATAACGTTAAGTTTAATTTTGGTAATCTTAACATTGAATTGGCATTGGTAAATCGACATTCCCGTTTCTTGTTACGCCTATCATCTGATCGCTTGAGCACAAACTTAGGTATTTCAATACTCTCATCGTCCAAGTTATTACAAATTATTCTAGCTAATTTTACGTCTTTAATGCTGGCTGTCTTATCTTCTCCATTGTGTTCATTTTCAAAGACTTTTTCATAATAAAACCGATCTCCATCTCTCAATCGTACAAATTGTTCTCTAATAATTTTTCTGAAGGTTTTCCCCAGTACCCTGTTACCTGTTTTCTTTTCAAGTATGCCTCCCACAAATAAATCAACGTCAGAAAGATCGTACATTATATTTAATTTATTTTTTACGTCTTCATCAAAAAAAGTCTTACTTTTCATCATCTTGTTGGTTGCTTGTTTCATTGTAATACCAGCTGTGTGGCTCCAATATTTTGCAAAACTTGGTAGACCATGATCTCGACCTCTTTGAATATTAAGTGCAGCTAAGTTTTTAAAGCCTGGTTGATTGTCTGGAACAAACAAATGATGTGCTAAATCTTTTGCAAAACCATTGTCAATTTTTTCAGAAGAATCATCAAGCAAACCTAGTAGTACAGAATTAACCCCTCCTATTTTTCTTACAATTGTCGTGTTAAAGAAAGCTTGTCGCAATGGAATTTTATCTGTTACCGTATACTGAGCATCAACTAGAGGAAAATGGCTTTTTATCTGACTGTGTCCGAATCTGAAAGCAGCTGTTGAAAATTCAGTGGCAATGGATGGATTAACAGTCTCATCATATCCCACATAATCTCCACAATTCACATTAATTGATGGAAGATATTCTTTGTATACAATATTCTGAAATATGGAACAAATAATTCGTTTTGTCTCATTGAATATTTTATCGCTATTCCAACCAGGGTTAATAATTTTTAACTCTTCAGCATATCTGTTATGTTGACGAGCAAATAAAGTATGGAAACTAGTTAACGCTATATGCTCATTTACACGTACATCACCAGCAAGAAAACATCCTCCTCTACCTGTATTGTTGCAGAGATCTGAAGATTCGATATTTTCTGGCAGAAACTCTCCATCTCCAGACATGTCAAGTTTTCCTAAATATAACAAGCAAAACATATCAGTTCAGCTTAATTTTAACATTATAAAATAAGTTTCAACAACAGTTACAAACAAAAAATGCGATTATTACCTAGCAACGTAATTATTACCTAGCAACGTAAGGAAACGAATAATAAATTAATCAAATTTTAGTTTAACTGTGACTGTTAAACTAAAAAAAAAAAAAAAAAAAAATTTCGATGTGGATTATTACAATGCAAAATAATTTAACCTGCCTAATCGGCTAAAAACAGTTTGTAAACATGGCTTCAACTGTTTCGTATTTTTTTTTGATCGAAGTTGAAACTAGTCTACATGACTGGATTTTCTTTATTTAACTTTGTCAAATCAAAATACTAAAAACAAAGAGTAAAAAGCAAAGAAAAAAGAGTTTTTAACATTTTCATCTGATCAACTAATTCATATCGACATGTATAAATCCACCTATGGCAAGAATGCATTTGTCAACGATACAGTTATTCATAAGGTGATGTAAATTCTGATGTTCACGACATAATGAAAACATTAAACTGATCCATTACAATCTTCTATATATTGCTTATGTCAACGCTATTTATTGATTTAAATGATTTATAGAGTTCCCATGCAACAATGTAAATATTGTTGGTGTCAATATTATTAACCTACCATCGTCAGCTCTTAAACTATCTGTAACGTTTTTGGTTGATCCATATATCATCGAGCAATCAATAAAAGCTGTAATGCTGTTTGCTTGTTCTCTGATACCTTCCGTTGTTTCATCACACATAGGTTTAGATCGAGCAAATTCATGACAACCATCATGCATAGTTCGTGATTTCAAAATGGGAAAATCTGCACATTCAAAATCGTCAACTGAATTGCATCTAGAGAGAAATAGAAAACCAATCGTGTATTTAAATGTTCATAATATAATTGTTAATGACTAGAATTTGTAGTTAGTTACTACAAATGTAATATATATTACAATTGTGTTTTGAAGGAAATAAAAGTTTTTTCTGATATATGGGAATTTAAATGAGCTCTACTTAATTTATTTTGAACTTTTCATGAAATACGGTCATAACAGTAACAGTCATAACAATTAAAATACGATGGGAAAACGGCCAAGAAACGTAGGAAGGAAAAAATAAGTACATCAATCAACTTACGTTGGTTGGGTGTTAGTTGGTGCAGGATGTTCAGATAAAGTGATGTCATGATCTAAAAACTGTCCGAAATATGGATTCAGACCGGACAATGATTCATCTCCATTATCCATTTCATTTGTGGAAAATAAATATTCAGTGATTTCTTGAGCTGTCGGAAGAACTTTGTGGGAGTTTGGCATGTTGTATGGTTGCGATTTGCCATCGTAGTAGTTGCAGGCTGCAAATGAAATTAGGTGTTTATAATTACTAGAAACTGCGAAGGACTGGGTTAGTTTTTTAGTACAATTTGTCACATGTTTTGGATAAATCTTTAGTAAATAGAGGCAGCTTAATCGAAATTAATATTTTAACTGTTTCATCAAGGACTTTAATTTTGTACTTTTTACGTTTAGTAGGATGATTGAAAACAATTATAAAAATCATCTTAAAAACATTTGGTAATGGGCCGGAACATTTGGTGATGGGCCGGAAAGTCAGATATTCCCAAGGTGGGCAGAATATCGATTGGGATCCTGCTCGAAGCAACAAATTTAGAGTTTCACTTTCAGAGACTAAAATGTGTACTTTTGAAGTCGCATTCAGAAAGCCAAAAGTTTATAGAATATCTAAGAACTCGTACACATTCTGTGCATGCAACATTTGTGCATGTAGCCTATGGGTTGATTTTAAGATTCAAAATGAGATATTATACAAAAATTTTTTCTTAGTTACCCAGCGACAACATTCGAAATAAATTGTTTTTATTAAGATATACGTGCATCATTTGCTTTAAAAGTTAAGTTAGATAACAGAAAATTAGGATCAATTATCATTAAGCCTCATTATCAAAATATAGTTTACTTCCTTCTCTCTTTCTTCGGATAATTTTGCTTTTGAAACTGCCTTAATTAAAGCAATAAATTATATCAGATTTGATTAAAGGATAAAATATCTGATCAAATTAGTAAACTAATAGATATCTTTCAATTTATGATTATGATAACTACGGGAAATAAGACGAAAGCAAAAGTGAAAAATAACTCAAATACTACAGTAACACTGTAAGAACTTTACAATAGACCAAATATCTTATTCATTACATATTAAGTGCAAAAACCAAAACAAATTTGTTGTTTCCTTTATTTTTTAAACAAGAAATATTTAAATTTTAAAAATCGAAAGCAAGCAAAAATAGAGCATTTATGCTATTACTATTTATGATATTGCTATTATTTTTGTTACTGAAAACCTGAAATCATATTTTCAAACTTTGCCGCTTTCTATAGGAGTTAAGCAGGGGAAAAATATATTTGTATTATTATTTCTATTACTTACGAGCTAATCTTAATAGCGGCGTATTAACTGCACCATAAAGTGGGTTATCCTTGTTGTTACAGATACCATCAATACTGCGATACTTATCATCTTCGTTCATCGGACATTCCGTAGGTGGTGTTGGCCACTTCACGCACGATTCGGAACCTAGAAAACTGACTTGTTATTATTTTTGTTTTTATTTGATAAGTATTCTTCAAACCACCTGAATAAAGATTATTTCGAATCACTTGCTGAATACTAGAACTAATTGTTACTTCAAGTATCATGTGTGTCGAGAACACTGATTAAGTAAACTATTTTAGAAAAATATAATGATCTTGAAATTGCAGTCAAGTAAAACAACCTTGCAGTTGAAGTCAAGTATTGATTTTCGCAAGATATATTGTTTTCCTAATAATATGCTTTGAAGCACCAATTTTTTAATTTCAAAAAATTTAGCACCGAAAGCAATGGTGTTTAGTAAATTGAAAATCTTAATTATTCATTGCGAGACAAAAAAATATTTATTAAACACATCGAATCTAGTTTATATTTCCTTATTTTGAAGTAACACTAGCCTAGTTTCGTCCATCCTTACCGAAATAAAAAGCCGTAAACAAAAAGCCGTACGGGAAATGCCGTAGCTGGAAGTATATTGTTTTGCTTACAATTTAATATTATCGATTTTTAGAAATATGCTTATGTTGTTGAAAATAACTTTTTTAGTTGAACGGTTCATTGATACTTTCGTGTACATATATTTTTACATGCATTGTGATCAACGCAAACAAGTTCATACTAAATCTGGAGAGTTGTGAAGGGAGGAAAAACGGTGCACTCAGAATAACTCACATGGAGGTTCTTTAATATTTCAATTTTGCCCAGTTTTTAGGTGGGAAAAGCAGTAGCAATGGATTCTAATTTCACTTGGGTATATATGTTGATTTTTAGATTATTATTAGCAATTTTTCTTTGTCATTGTCATTTTTATTATTTACAAGGGAGCTGGTTGAAATATACTTTTGCTTATCTTTATATTTTTCCTTGAATAAATGCACTAAGATATTGAAGTCAAGTATAAGCACAGTTGTTTGGTGCTGTTTTTAAATGTACAAATAACACAGCTTACTACACGGCTTTTGTACCTAAACAGAAGCTAAAGATTTTATTGCACCAGCTGTATGTTTCGGTATTTTTTTCTTTAACCCATATAAGCATACAAAATTTTCTTTTCTGCAAAAAAAAGTTGAGATTTGCTTCAAAATTGCTGCCGTCAGCACTTTTTCTACTCCGAGATGATAAAATCTTGAAAATTACTAAATGTAAATATAATGAAGGTAAAAATAGTTTTAAATATTGAATTAATGACTTCGAATGCTATTAAATGTCTTAAAACAAATGAAACTACACTTTTATAATGTATTACCATGCTAACTTTGGCTAAATCAAAAAAAAAAAAAAAACATTTTTTTGGCATTTTTCGGCATTTTTTGAAGCTACCTAGGTTTGAGAACATGAAAATAATAATAACTTCCTGTTATTGTGGTACCCTGAAATTTAGTACACTGATTTGTTATCAATAAATACTAAAATTCACAAAATATGAACAAATTTTGGCCTTCGGGGTAACAGTTATGGAAAACAATATGAGGGGTAGATAAGTTCCTGAGGGTAGAATCCTTAAGTACGTTGAGAAGGTAAACTGACTTAATTCTACAAACTACTTTGTGAGTTGTTTTTATAAAAATGTATTTGATATCCATAGCAACATCGTTTCCAGGCCTTTCTATCTCCGAATTTTACGATCGATCTATAAAGGTTTTTACATTAAAAGAATTATTTTATCTATTTATTTTAATGAGGCCTTTAGAATTTTCCACAACTTTCTAAAATTGAATTAAATAACTTAAAAGAATAGATTTAATTCCATTCTTATTATCTGAACAATTAACTCGCTATCTTTTTCTTAACCCCCATTGGAATTCCAATAACTTTAAATAAATTGATACAAATTGATACAATCATTATTTCGTAACAAGATTAAAATATGTCAACAAAAGGTAATCCATGGAGCCCTGTTTTAATACCTTGTTAGAAACCTTTTCCTTTAAAAATTAATTTTGTATTATATTTACACTATTGATTCCTTCCGTTAAAAATCTTTATTCTCCTTTCCTTGCAGATTTAACAAATGAGAAATAAAGCAATGTCTCATGAAAATATGGTGTGAAGTTTTCAAATTTTAAGTTTACTGAACAAAAGAAAAACAGATTTTCACACTGCATGATATTCGATAGAGGTCAGGAAAAAGTAATTTCAATTGAGTAACTCTCATACATTATTTATTTAGTGGGTTTGCTGCTACAGAGACAATTGATATTTTTACTAATAAGGCTTGACGCGAATTATGTTTATACTAAAGTTGGTTCAGTTTTTTGACGAAAAACTGCTTGTAAAAATATGTTTTGGTTTAGAATTGAACCAAACCATATAAAGAAAATAACAATAGAAGTTTTGTAAGCATACGGAAAAATTAAACTCGGCATGCTATTCGCTTCATATCAATTTGCTCGGTAAAATCTACATTTTTTCGCAGTTTAAAGAATATTTTTTCCAAGAAAAGTATAAACAAACATGACTTTTACATTTAAGCTATGCACATGATGTAAGTTTGCTTCTTTTCTTAAAATATTTAAACAAATAAAAATAGAACCAAAAACTAAAACAAAAAAACATATACTTACATGTATTGATGGTATTGACTTGATATAAATTGCACAAAATAAGGACCAGCTTAAGTAGTAGATATGCCATTGTTAATACAGAATACTTCTATATACCCGTCTAACCGATGTATTGCTTATCATAAATTATTTTTGTTTTTTAACCTAAATTCAAGTCATGAAAATGTTACATGAAAATACTTCCTCAAAAATATTCTTTTTATAAGCCTGTCGATCAAAGAAGAATTAATTTGAATATTTGTGTACAATTATTCAGGCCAATTACAATTACATAATGCAATATTAATCAATTAATTAATTTATTAATTTATTATTTGTTAATTGAATAAAAAATCAAATCAAATCAAATCTACAATTCTGAACTATGTTACAGCATGTTATTATATATTTCCCTCAGGATGAATGTTTATTGTAACCAAGGTTTTATAGAGTAGATGGGATGTGTTACAAATTAGCTTTTATATATATTCTCACGAACTAGGTGCGTTGGAGCATAAACCAATCAAGGAACCCGATAAATTTAAGAAGAGCCCGACAATAAGGCTTAAAAAAGTTCAAATTGGCGATCCTCACGGAAAATCGGTTTTCACGGAAAAAAAAAAAATTTTTCAGCGAGTTAATATTTTATCTGCTGAAAATTGACTTTTTAGATGAATTTTTTTAATCAGGAAATAATTTTTTTTTTTGTAAAATACAGTTAAAGCCGCAAAAAAAAAATATATTTAACTTGCAACATATTTGGAATTATTAAAGTGTTTACATTATAGGTACCCGCGAGTATTTACTGTGAAAAATATTCTTTTTACTAATCAGCAAATCAAATATAGTCATCTTCAAATATTTTGAAACATAGAAAACAGAACAAAAAGATTAATACAAATTATTAATAAACTTATCAAATTATTATCACAAGTTATTTTTGAATGGATAAAGCTGTGGAAACAACTTACTTACTTCCTTGTTTCTCTCCTTTAATTTCAACTTTCCGATAAAATGAGCGAAAAACAATTATAATCGAAGCATGTTATCACCAAATCTTTATTATTTTAGTACCCTAAACCAACTACATGCAGAGTAAGTAAGTAACTGGAAGATAAACAAAACTTATTTGATACATTATCAGTAAAACGTGACAATCGTTATCAAACTTTAGTCATAGGAAAGGAAAACTATACTACGAACATTTTATTAAAAAATTGTTTTCATACAGTTTGTTAAAAGTTACGCACGGACAAAAAGTGAAACACAGAGAGATACAGATTAGGTCATGCACCATATACTGTACGAGTATGATAGCCTAATATTAATAATTTAAACAGGAAAAAACAACCTAATATAAATCACAGTCACAAATCACAATATTCGTGCATGTGACAAAAACATGCTTAATTAATTAGGTTTAGAATGAATGAATGAATGAATGAATGAATGAATGATAAGTTCTTTAATAACTTTTGAGCTTTTCAAGCATTCATCCAGCAAATTCAGAAATATTGCAAATAAATTACCATTATCGTCTCTACTGTATATCTAGAACATTTTTTCAACTAAAGTTAATTATATGACGAAACAAGATAATAATACCCCCACTTTAGCGCAAGAGCTACGATTTTTAATTTAGCTTTTTAACCCTCCAGTTTGGTACTCAAACTTCTCAAAGTAAGTTGCTTTTTTAATTGCAGTTTATTCGCAAATATACTCTTTGTTAATATACAACTATTAAAATAGAAATAATCTATTTACTGATAAAATTACTCCAGAGAAGACAAACTTAATTTCAGAAGTAACTGTAGAGATCTGGGCCCAACTCTAGGGGGGTAAAAGTTAAAATATCAACAAAGATGGGGTGCAAAAATCTTACTCTAATGAGGTGCATTAAAGTTTTTTTATTAACTATGCCCTTTGACATTTTACACTATTGAAAGTAGTAGTTAAGGTTTTTCTCAAAAGTAATTAAAGAGTATAAATTATCTGATACCTTCAGTGAAAGAACATAGAAATGCCGATTATATTAAACAATAATAAAAAAGGAGCATTTAATTTTTTTGTAACTTATCTATTGTAACAAATTCCTGATATTATCGAATATTTTTCGTCGATATTTTTTACGGAAGGGATTAGGTTAGTTGTTTTGAGTAATACTAAAATGATATAGTCTTAAAAATAAAAAAATAAAAAATTAGCAATACTAATTCTGAAATATAGATTTAGAGGGTAAAAATAGTCTAGTAACTAAAAAAATTAAAATATTTTACCATAGTTTTGGAAGGTGAGATGATGTCTGTTTAGCTCTAAGGTGTTGTTGCAAGAACGCATTATCTTTGAAGATCAAAAGTTAAAAACTTATAACCGACTTACATATGTCAGAAACCATTTACTATTATGTTCCATGCCATGCAAACGAATTCAACATTTAAAAGAAAAAAATGATGCATGAAGCAAATCTATGGCGCAGTTTACTGAATAAATAATAAAAAGACAAAAATCTTATCAATCATATTTCTTTCTATTTCTGGAAAAACAACACATTGAATATCAATTTATAATTCTAATATAGTTTTATCTATACTGTATACGGTGCATATAGTATGTATCATACATTATAAGAATTTTTTGACTTATCATTTCAATTGAAATAATAAATAAGTTTAATTAATGAAACCAGCTTAATCACTACGTCATCCAAGTCTAAGCTCTTAAAAGATATATTTACAATAGTACAAGAAATTCAAATTCGTTCAGGACGATAGTTTGGGTTTTGAAAATCCTGGAAAGATAAACATGTTTTCAATGCAATCAGTAACAAGAAAATACTATGCTAAATATCTCATTCTTAAGTTTAGAAATAATCCAACAGTGGTTCGGAAATCGGGTTTCTTGCGCATGCGCATTATGTGTTGGTAAAACTTACCATTTTTCCCCAAAACAAATAAATAAAGTTATTTTTTTCAAAACTTCACATAAAAAACTGTTTGTTTCCGATGCTTGCTTGCATTTAAGAGATATTTTATCCTCTTTTTTAAATTAGGTACATAAGAAAATAGTAAATTCTCTATCATCAGGGATGGTTAAACTTCGATGAAGACAAAATTTACTAGGTATATAGAATTAAATAACAGCTCTGACTAAATCTTTTCGCTCGTAATGTTTTACTCGTCAATAGCTAAAGTGTATTAATATTGTACATAATGTAGAAGAAGAGTTTAGATAGATATGATAGAGAATTTTTTTATGCTCTTATGCACCTAACTTCAAAAAATATGGATAATTTGTTTACCCTCAGTTTTATTGGTTAAATCAAAATATCTCTTAAATGCAAGCAAGTATCGGAAACAAACAGTTTTTTATGTGAAGTTTTGAAGAAAATAACTTTATTTGTTTGTTGTGGGCAAAAAGGGTAAGTTTTACTGACACATAATGCGCATGCGCATGAAAGCCGATTTCCGAACTGCTGTTGGATTATTTCTAAACTTAAGAATGAGATATTTAGTTTTTTTTCAATTTGTGATTCTAAACATTAGTTTACCACTTTCCTTACTTTATAATAAAAGACTGGGAACTACAATAATACGGATATTTTTTTTTAGATTTTTCGACATTTTTTCACAAATTCAATAAACCGGATTTGAATTTAACTACATGCTTGTTGAATGCCACAACTTATTTGTTATTTTAAAAGATTGGCAAACTTAATAATAAGACAAATCAGCTATTGAAATCAAAACAAAGCAACTTCAGTAATTACATAAAGTATGCGGAAATGATTGGTAACTATGAAAAATCATTAATTATATTTTTCACAACGCCTATATTCAAAAAGTATAGTGCAATCAAATTTAGAATGCTTATTAACAAGATCTTTCCTTCATAAAATTTTGAATATCCAATGTTACACGAAACATTTCATGTATGCAAAACTTACCTTTCACTAACGCATAAGATTATCAAATTAAATCCTCGATTTGACTAAAAGTTTGCTGATGTCAGCAATACTATACTAACGCCAATATCATGTATTAGAGCTTGTCTGGATTCATTTCATAAAACACTCGTTTTTCATGCTACACTGTTTTTCTGATTATTAGCCAATCATCATACTGAAATATATACTTGAAACTTTTTGAATTTCTGATCAAACCAATCATACTTTATGCAAGCGAAACATGGGGGGATATGCCAACATTAAAACTTTATGAGAATAAAGTAGAGAAATTACACCTTTCCTTATGTAAGCAGATACTAGGGGTAGGAAAAAGAGCAACTAATTTTAAATGCCTAGCCGAATTAGCGCAATATCCACTTTATATTGATATCGAAACTCAAAATTTTAAATACTTCCAACGATTTATATTCTCATAGACAAATCCACTTTCCTATATAAAGCCTTTCAAGAGGAATGTAAGAACGAAATAGTAGATGAAACTGGATGGGTCTCTTCAACTAAAAAGAAGCTAAACAAATATGGTCTAACTTTCCTTTGGAGACAAATACTTATAGCTTGTAAAAATAATATCTCTGCAAAACCCTACAAACTGAAAACGAGACAATTTAAACAGCGCGTTATAGACAATTACTTACAGATATACTATCATCAAATACCACAAAGATATGAAACAGGACTCATACTTTTTGATAACTTCCTAGAAAAGCCGTATACGAAGAAACGTTATCCGGAAATTAATAACTTCGAAAACAGACAAATTTTGAGTAAACTTAGAATCGGATGCCACAAACTTGAAATAGAGAGAGGGAAGTGGTTACATCTACATAACGAACATCGGATTTGTTGAAAATGTAATTTAAACAAAATTGAAAACGAACTACATTTTCTCTTTGAATGCCCTTTCTATAATGACCTTAGAAAA
>JAYJMI010034340.1:0-12289 GCA_036873855.1 Sarsia tubulosa
TTTACTCCGACAAAATCATGTTAACTGAAGTTATAGGTAGGGTCGTCACTCCCTAAAGACCGAAGCCCCTCTACCTAGGGATGTGTGTCATTCACTAATCGTCAGTACGATAGCCTTCATCGGAATTTCGGCCCCTTTAAACCGCAAGTTCCTTTGGAGATTAAAAACCAGAATGAAGGTGGGGCCAGCAGTAACAAGTCTCAAACTGGCCAGTCAACTTGATACCACCATAGCTAATGACACACAACATGCATAAAGCATAATTGGTTTGATCAGAGATTCAAAAATTTCAAGTATGTTCTAACAGTTTTCTCTTTTGATTTTATTAGGCTTTTTTGTATGAAAACCCAAGGTTTTCTCCTTTTGTTTAATAGGTTCAAAATTCCCTTGAGCATCATCCCAGAAGGAATAAAAACAGCCCTAAATATGTATATTCACTCACTGATTCAACCAATGAATCTTGAAAGAAAATTTATGTTTTTTAACAGTAGAGCCACTCTTATTGAAGAACATTATTATTAATAGTAGAGGGGCTTCGGTCTTAAGGGATTAACGACCCTACTTATTACTCGAGTTTGTTCCATCTAAATTATCCTTGTAAAAGGGAGGCTGGTACCCGTTATCAGCCTTAGTGTGTTTTTTCGAAAACCATTTCTTTTCTAACCATCAATCAGAGTTATTAACTCTTTATCTCATGGGAAACCATGTTTACCCAAAAAAAAAAAAAAAAAAAATAAAAAAATAAAAAAATTAGTTCTTTAATCTTGAAAGAAAGTCCCCATTTTGTGCGGTATCCATTGAGTATATTGATTATGCCATTTATTCATTTCTTTGGTTGAAATTATTTAGCGTTTTTCAATATTTCTTTATAAACTTGATTGCATTGAGTTTAGTCATAGCAACATATAAAAATAAATGACAAAATCTAAAATCAAACTTGATATCCCGAATGATGTCGTATATTCTTCTTCTTGATTGAAATTACTTTGGGTTTTAAGAAGTAAAAATTTGATTGAACTAAATTTAGCCATAGCAACAAACGTCAAATCTTAAATTAATTATTTATTCTTGTTAATACTTATAATATCTAAAATCAAAAAAAATATAAAATGAAACTTGATGTTTTTTAATTCAAATTATTTTGCTAAATTGAAAAAAATGAACAACGTTACTTTTCATTTACAATCTAATGAGTTTAGGATATGCATCATCATCACTCGTAAAGGAAAATATAACAAATGATGTAAGTTAAAAGAAGAATGTTTTTTTTTAAGTCTACAAAGGTTTGAGTTGATGAATATTCTAAAATAATTTATATGGAAATAATGTTGCATTGTTAAATCTTTTGCAACATTTTTTATATCTTCTTTATCCACATATTCTCAACTTTATTACCTGCAATGAATTTGTTTTTAAAAACCTCGCTTTTTTATTCGAAATTTTATAAAAAGACTTTATTCAGTCCTATTTTCCCTATATAATATAATATATGATGAAGGGCTATAAGTTACTTTAGCAGTACAAAAAATCAACAAGATGGAGGGGGTGTGGGGTACGTGCTATTTTCGTTGGCTATTACCTCTTTCTTTTGATATCGATATAACTACTTGATAACTCCTGGTCTAGCTTCAAAAAATTGGAATGAACAAAAAAATCGAAAAAAAATTTCAGATGTTTTGAGTTATTACGTCATTCTGAAGTTTGGTAAAAAAATACCGACAGAAAAAAGTTCAAATTTTCAATTTTCTTTTATCTATAATGGTTAAAAAACAAGGTTTAATTGGTCTATATTTGTTTTAAACTACAGCGTCTAGAAAGACAACCGAATAACTACTATGTAAAAATAGCAAAAACACCATGTTGTGATGTCATAGCAGTATCTGACGATGTCTTAAGTCTTATAGGTCCTACGAAAATATAAAAAGATCTTTGCTCACAGCTCTTTTTTATTTAGAACATCCATAACAAAGGGTTGATTAAATTGTCTATTTATGAAAGAGTAAGGAAGATTCATATCTTGTTTACGAGTTAAATAATTTGTTAGTCTTAGTGGAGCAAACAGCTTGTAATTTGCAATTTTGGTAATCTTTTCTATATGGTTTTTAAACTTAAGCTTTCTATCAATGTTAAGTCCAAGTAAAATAACACATATTTCGTTAATGAAAAGAGAAAAGTATTAGTTCCCAAGACCATAAAATGAAATTGATTGGGTTATGCTTTCATTCAATACAAAAAGATTTGAACAGATAAAATAATGTCAAAGAAAACACAAATTTATATGTATGTTCATTATAATAAACTGATGCAATTTTTAGAAGCTGATTCTCAACACTTATCTTCAAAATGGACAAGAATATCTTTCAAAATCAGGTAATTATTAGAAAACTTTGTGCGGTATCCATTGAGTATATTGAGTATTCTTCCGATGCAAACCTTTTTCTAGAACAATAATACTCAGTTGATTTCTTTTGATCTTACTCAATTACAGAATGTGGTTTTTGATTAATATTTTTCTTTAAAACATCAACATATCAACAGTACTTTTATTATGCACGTTTCTGAACCGTTTCACTAGTGCTTTGTCATTTTGTAATACAGCGAGTGGTACACAATGTTTAATGTGTTTATTAACCAAATATTATCTATAAACAAAGTAACTACAATGTGAAAGGAAACATTCATAAAAACGTTTTTTAACAACAAATATTAGTGATTTTCTTTTATTCTATAATAAACATTTCTCACTTAGATCTTCCTGAATTTGTCCACCATTGGCTAAATTACAAATGAAAAATCACTCAGTAAATCGCTCAATAAGAAACAAAACTTGACATATATATTTTTATATGTATTTTAAAACATAGAATTCAAACCATAAAGAGAAAAATACCATTTAATTTTTTTGCTTTAAATTTGGTATATACCCAATCGTATTCAAATAAGAAGCTGATGTAGTTTACTAACAATATAGAAAGTTATAATACACCTATATCCTGCAAGGATCAGATGTTTGAACATTTTGTTATTAATTTATATAACAAAACATTACAATGTCCAATTCCTCGTCCAAAAATAAACTCATATACATGTATTCATTATTAACCACAGCAAAAAATGTTATAGTGATTTATAAAATTGTATTTAGAAGTAAAAAGAGCCTGTACACTATTAAGAGGTTCGCTTTTTCAATTCCCACACAAAAGTTAAGTTGTTAGTTCTTGTATAAGTATTCTGTTCTAGGTATAATTATGTATGTATTATTGTGGTGTTTCGGACATGTAAAGTTATAAAAGAAAACCGCTAGTTGGCAATCCGTTTTTTATTCTTAATTTTCTATTTCAGAAAGAGAAAATGAGAAAATTATCTTTATTTAAGTACTGAAAAAAGAGCATTATATTTTTTTGTCTGTTTTTCTTTTGCCATATCTCTATTTACAACTCTCAACCTATTTAGATTTATATCAGTATGCTGTTTGGATTAAATTCAACCAATCTCATATATGTATTGGTAACGAAGGAGACAAACACGGATCGTTTAATATATATGCAAATGGATTACTACTATCATTAAAGCTGCAACATGTTTCTGGTTTTATAACTTGCAGTAATATTTTATTTTGGTATGGAAAATGGGGTTGTGTTAGATCAAAGTTGAACGTTGCTATAACAAAGGATAAAATAAATGAATTTATATTCCCTATTAAGAGTAATATTGATACAATGAACTATGAACATTTGTCTGAGTACACAGACTTCGATAAAAATAGCGATTTCGTATTGTTTAAAACTCGTGGTTATGCTAAAGTTGTGGTGAAGGATTCGATATGGCAGATTTGGCATATTGAAGATTTATATGACGACTTTGTTGAATTTGATAATTTTTCATTTGAGGGAAAGTGCATGAATGTCTACGGTTTGATGTATTTAACTAATCCGTGACTGGAAGGAACCAAGCAAAAGGATAAGTTCTCAAATCATTTATACAACACTTATTAGATGTAGTATATGTGAAAATGACTTTGTTTTTGTTGATTTCTTTGTGTATGATCATTTTTCTTCGTTCATTTAAATTCTGAAAGAGAACAGTGATCGTTTCTAATGATTTAGATGGTTTTAAAATGCAACTCTGTAAAACTCAACTAACTGTAACTCATTCCTTGATAAAGTATTTAAAGTTTGAAGTCAAAAACCGTCATAAAAGTCTCTTTTTCTGATATATTATTTACTAAACTTGCTATCGGCCGTTCTACTTTTGACTTTTAACCATTTTCTGGCTTTATTCTTCAAAAAACAGAAAACAGCGACACGGATTAGGAGCTCAACGATAAGCTATAAAGGATTTCAAGATATAAGTTACCCTCAAAAATAATTTATCGTTCTTTTAGGTAAAAAAAAAACGTTTTGTAGTCAAAATATATCAATTTTACATTTTTCCAGACTTATTGATATATCCAAATTATGGTATTTGAGAACTTGTTATGAAATTGATGAAAGTGTTTAAAAGTTTTTTTATTCCTCCGTTTTTAAAAACGCTAACTACTAGACTATGATGCTGAAAGTTATTTTGTAAACAAAAATCAAAGTCCAATAACGAAACTATGCAAAATAAAAGTTTAAACCTAAATTATATAAAAATATTTCATATTATTGATTTCGATAGAAAACCTAGATTGCTGAAAGTATGTTAATATGTTTTTCTTGATTTTAAAAATCGACTCAATTTAGAGTACAGTTACAAAATATTTTGATATTTTATTTTGATGAGAATGTATTTTAGAAAATGTTAAGGGCTCTCAACGTTTGATGATTTTTGTATTCTTTTTATAAAAGTTAAAATATTTTTTCTTACATTTATTCTTTTTTATATTAGACAAATTTATAATAGTATAGACGAATAATAATAAAAAATTGCAACGAATTGCAGGGAAGATAGTTATGCATGTTTTGCAAAACGATGTTACAAAGACAGTAGGAGCACTACAACTTTGGGCTGGACAGGAAGCAGGAGCTGAAGCTGCTTTACACGCCATGCACGAGGTAAAGAGGTAGCGTTGTAAAGAGGTAGCGTTTGCTGACGATTTTACTGTCCCTGGAAAAATAGTAAACATCAGGATTTATTGGAACAAAATACAGAGAATAGGACCTAAAAACAGATACTTCCCTAAATCTCATTTAATTTTAAAGAAAAGTACTATCAAGCTGTAGTAGAAGTGTTTGAAAACTCTGAAGTTAAAATTACAAGCGAAGGCGAGAGACATTTGGGATCAGTTCTGTGAAGCAAGCAGTTCAGAAAAACTTACGTCGAAAAGTTAATCAATTAATGGAACGAACAGTTAGTAGTTTTATCGAAAATTGCAGAAAGCGAACCTCAAGCAGCATACGCAGCAATTGTTTTCAAAGGAAAATTCACATATTTCATCAGAAAAATTCCGAAAATTAGAACATTATTTTCAAAAATTGAAGAAACGATTAAGTCAAAATTCATACCAGCAATCAGCGGTAGTCAGGTTTCCTCTGATAATGACCGTTTACTAATATCTCTTCCTGTACGTTATGGTGGGTTGGCTATCCCAATACTAACTGATGAATTGACAGATGTAGAGTACGAAATCTCTCGTAAAGTTACTAGCACACTAAGCCAATTAATTAAAGTTAACCAAAACAAATGCAAAGTTAATCAAGATGATATCAAAAAAATTAAAAGTGAAATGAAAGTTGCAAGAGAAACTCAACATCAAACAAAATTAGATGACATCCGTAACACCCTTTCAGGAAGAAAAAACATTTATGGGAGTTATCAAATCTTCCAGCTTCATGCGGCTGTGCTGAAAATCTAACCTTTCAGTTAGCTGTAAAAAGGGCGGCTTTGTCACCATTCGTCACAACGATTTGAGAGATTTGTTTCCTTAAAGAAGTTTGCAACGACACAGAATCGAACCAAAAATGTTGCCATTAACTGGTGAAATACTAAACGAAGTTACAGCAATGAGAGAGAGTGAATCACGTTTAGATATACGAGCAAAAGGTTTTTAGAGTAATGGCCAGTAAGCATTCCTTGACATAAGGGTATTTTACCCAAATGCTAAACGCTACCTTACTTCAACAATTGAAAAATTGTTCATAACGAATGAAAAAGAAAAAAGCGCAAGTACAATGAACGAGTTCTACAGGTTGAACATGGTACTTTCACACCCTTGGTTTTCTACTTAAATGGTAAATCAATTAAAGAGGCTAACAGATTCGTATCTAAATTATCAGATTTGATTTCGGTGAAACGAGATACGTCAAAGTCATGCGTAACAAATTGGATACGAACAAAAATATCGCTCGCGTTGACAAAGCCGTGCTGGCTATGTTTACGAAGATCAAGAAGTCTTAGACAAAATATCATAAACACTAACGAGTTTATTGGCGCAACAAGTCAACTTTTAAAAATTTGATAAAATTAAATTGCTCGATTACAATGTTATCATAACTGTGGCAGCCTTTCTCCATAGAAACAGGCTTAAGTATTTTTTATATATTTATATTGTTAATATTAATTATATAAAAATAAAAATATAAAAAAATTATAATAATAAAGTAAGTTGTCATTAAATCAACTATGAGAATCAAAGCAGTCATTACGTCAAGCAAAAGAATAATAGAAATGTATCCTCTTTTACAACATTCTGTGTTAAATTTATTCATACCATGCTTCAATTTTTTTAAAAATAATTTCGAAATTCGTTAAGGAAACACCTAGATGTTTTTTGACTTTTAATATTTTTGTATTATACGTATTTTGGTAAAATGTTAGCTTTGGCATCAACTATACCATATTTTACATTAAAAAATCAAAAAAATCAAATACTCATAACTTTTTAATACTTTTTATTATCAAACATTCCTAAAATAGGTAAAATTATGAAAACAAATTATTAAAATAAATATTATATCTAGCGAAGCTTCGTATGCTATTTACAATGCTTGCATACTTTAATAAATTCTCATAATGTTAAGTCTATTATTATTAATTATATCGATATTCTTGCAGTTTTTTTTGCATTCTATAGCTGTAGATTAACCACATTTCTAAAAAAATATAACACATACTGGTTAGTCTTTCTTATTTAACACCACCTATCAATTTGCCCATAAAACCAATCAAACTTTTAGAAAAAACTAATGTCTATACTTTTTGAACCAGTAATAATTTTAATTTAAAACGTTTCACAATTGTTACTACCAGGAACATCTATCACCACACACATTTTCATGAAGTCATCATTTTGTGACGTCACATGATAACGTCATCAAATTGTTACAAAGTTTACCGGTTTGAAGCTACATTCTAATAGGAAAAAATAAATTCCTATTTTCTATAAATGGTGGATACTTATTAGATATACGTTTAATCCAATATAATGTTATTTCTGAATCTGTCAGATAAATTTCTCTGTTAATGGTAAACTCTGAAGACAACTTTTCTTTCACTGTCTGCCCTAATCTAGATAATATCAATGCTCCTAAAAGCTCTAATCTTGGTATTGTCTACTTAACTAGTGGTAGAACTCTAGTTTTAGCTGCAAGTAAATTACATGACACCTCATTATCACTGACTACCCTCAGATACACTGCTGCCGCATAACCGCTACCTGAATCATCTCCAAAACCGACTAACGTAACCTCCCTAATCCCGTTGACATCACCTGTTATACACCTTGGAATTTCTATTGCCGCAACCTCTTCTAGCCTTTGACATCAAACTTGAATGTATCCTTCTCAACATCCCAGGTAACCCCTAAAACCTTTACCTCAGCATCCGATACTTCATACTCTGCTATACATCTTTGGGGTCCGCCTAACCCGTCTTTGACATTTGAATCCCCTTGAACATAGCCTTCGTTACTTCAGATGTACTCCTTTAATAATTGCAGCCTGTGACATTAATCTCTTTCGTGCAACTGTATAATTGTCATTCAACATTACCTCCTCGTCTGTTCTCCATGGTAACCCTACCACATACCTGCCACCCTCAAACCGAACATCCCTCTTGAATCTTTCACCTATTGTACTTTCATCTATTATTCCTAATGAATCCAGTGACCAAAACCTATGTAACATATCTGCAACTTACTGCTCTTTATCCTGTTCTAATCTCACGAAGTATGCGTCTACAAAACCACCGTTTCTCTCTAAAATACCTCACTTGATATGGCGTAACCAAACACTGTGTCTAACAAGACCATACCATTTTCCATCCTTTGAATATCACCCGTTACTATTTTCCAGTAGAAGTCTATTCCAACTAACACTCTCACCTCCAACCTTTCCTCTTCTCCGTCATATGCAAACGCTAAACCTCTGATCTCTGGACATCTTTCTTTCAGTCTATTGATATTTTGTGTTGTAAATCAGGTTGTTATTTTTTCTATATTCAATTAAACTCATACTAATCTTTTGATTATTGATACCTATGACATCAAACTCTAGAACATCATACTTGTCTTAACCTGAAGAACCTCCACCTATACCATGGATACTTAACTCTGATACCTGTAAACTTGGTAGGTTTAACTTCTTTCTAGCTTCTGCGGTTATTAAACTTATTTGACAGCCTGTGTCAAGGACTAATCTGCATCTATATGTACTGTCCCAGTGGACAAAGAAAAGTCCCTGGAACGTTGTATGAAGGTCCTATATGAACATCCGAAGAACGTCCGGAAATGTGTCCTGAGGACGTCGTCTGGGGACCTTTAAAGGACGTCCTAAAAAGGTCCTAAAAACGTCCTCCGAACGTTGTTCAATGGTCGAACAAAATTATTGTTAGGAGCTTTTTTAGATTAGAAATTTCATTACGTTATACTGCCCTATATAATTATGTTGAGCTCAATGTAGCAGATTGGTAAAGCATAGTAAAGAAGATGAGGGAAACAAAAATACAAAAAAAAACTAAAATGTAGTATTTATGTATTTTATCATATAGAAGATAATAATTAATAAAATCGTTAAAAACATAGCAAAAGTTCGACTTTAAGTTTATACTTGAAACGTCCATCGTCTATCATAGCTTTAATTATATTATTGATCTTCAATTAAACTTCCGTGTACGCTAATTAACTGTTAAAGCACATTACATTTTCATTATTAAAGTTATTCGATATTTTCCGATTTTTTCTCCAATATTCCAGAGACTTGACTTACGACACTGCGATAATAGCTAAAGCCAATCCAAACGATAAAATCGACACAATGATTCGAAGATATAACCAACACTTTATAATGGAGATAAAACAGTTTAACTGAAATGAAAAGTAGCAAGTAAAAAATCTGAAGTAGTTGTTTTTTGAAACGAATCTACAAACGTTTTTTACGAAAACCTTTTATTTAAAGTAAATAAATAAAAAATATTGCGATCTAAATTTTTAAGCTAAAGAATAAAGAAAAAGAATATATAACAAGGAATATAGATAAATTTTGAATAAATAAAGTAGAATATATACATTTTGATATTGTATGTGATAACACGTGTTTTAATATTTTACTAATTTATTTTTATTTAAAGTCAAAATTAATCTTAATTTTTACTGTTATTGCAACAAATTTTATATATAAATAAAGAGTTACATATGGAGATTAACATAATATAATTTTTATTTTGGTTAAATGTTCAATGGATGGTTTTATGGTTAAAATTCAAATTTAGTAAAATAATATATTTTTTAAATATTAACATTTCATACATTTTTCTTCATTACTTTCGAAAGTAAACTTCAACTCGTACAATGAAAATTTGCTTCAGCATATATTTATAAATAAATACATCAGAAGCTATTATTTACCAACCAGAAGCGTGTTTCTAATTGAAGTATACTAATTTAAAGATGATTTTAAAAGATTTCGAGTTGCAAATAAATAAAGAATCTATTTCAATACAAACGAAAAAGAATTTAGTAGATTCTTTTTTAATGGAGAAGGTTTTAACATAACAGATGAAAAACTGATTAATAAAGATACATGCAAACAATTTAGTGTGCAGAAAAAATCAATTGATATAGTAGAAATTTATACTTGGAACTCATACATTAAAGAGAGTAAAATTGAAAAGTTAACTGAAGAAAAAACTCTAATGAAAAAAGACCTCGAGGATACAAAGGTTAATTTGGTGGAGACACAGAAATCGTTAGAATTTCACTGTCAGAGATTGGAAGATGGATTACTGAAGGAAAGAACAACGGAAAAAGAAAGGAAAAAAGACGAGAAAGACAAAACAGATAACAAGCTTGCAGAAATAGAAGATAGGAGCAGACGCAACAACTTGCGTTTTGATGGTTTCGTAGAGCAGGAGAATGAAAGTCCGGAAGTATCGGAAAGTAAAGTTAAAGAATTTGTAAAGACAACTTTAGAAATTGAAAAGGTAATCGATATAGAACGTGCACATAGAACTGGCTGGAAAACAAATTTAGATGGATCAAAGAAAAATAGAACAATTATAATTAAGCTTTTAAATTACAAAGACAAAATGGATATCCTGAACAGCTACAGGGAAAAGAAACTTTGGAATGAGTACATGTACGTGAACGAAGATTTTTCTGTGAAAACTGCAAAAGAACGTAAATTGTTGTTTAATAAGGTAAAGGAGTTAAAGAGTCGTGGAATTACAGCCAAGGTAGTGTATAATAAATTAGTTTATAGCAATGAAGCAAGTTCGAATGAAGTGGAGATAAATGAGTCGTAAAATAAGGTCTTTTATTTTGATCAGAAAACTAAAATCTTATAATGGTACCATATAACATATCAAACTTTGAAAATATTTCTTTTAATCCGTTCACTATTTGCGAAAGTAACTTTCCCGATAATTCCGATCCGGATTTAAATTTTTATGAAGAAATAATTAGAAACAGTTATGAAACGCCATATATTTTTGAGGAAGAAATAAAACCTTTTATAAAAGACATTAAATCACATGAGCATTTATCTCTTCTTCATTTAAATATAAGAAGCATGAATACAAACTTTGACGATTTAAAAAATCTGATCTATGAAAAAGACTATCCTTTTAACATTATTTGTTTATCTGAGACATGGTTAAGCGATGAAAGCTTTCGTGAGAACTCTTCTTATCACTTGCAGAATTATGACGCAATTCATTTTGAAAGAAAAGTTAAAAAGAGGGGTGGTGGTCTAATTGCATTTATTCAGGATGATTTGATCTACAAAATGAGAAAAGATTTGAGTATTTCTAATGGCGACATTGAGATTTTAACTATAGAAATAATTAACAAAAGGATTAAAAACTACGTGATTTCAATTTGTTATAAACCGCCGAAAGGCAAAGACAGATGTTTTTAGTGATTTTCTTCAAACTATATGTAAAACTATCAATTCAGAGAAAAAGAATATTTTCATAACAGGTGATTTTAATGTCAACTCTTTATCTTACGAGACTGACAATGAAGTAAGAGACTTCTACGATAACATGTTTAGAAACGGTTTAATGCCTCTAATTAACAAACCAACTAGAGTTACAGCAACTTCTTGCACGCTTATTGACAATATTTTCACAAATGTTTTTTTTGAACCTACACTAAAAAAAGCTATCATAAAAACATCAATATCCGATCATTTCCCCATTTGTGCAGCTTTAAATATATCTAAGGAAAAAAATAAAGAAAAATATGTCTATATAAAAAAACGTATTTTCGACTTAGAAAACAAATCAAAATTTTTTAATGAACTCGAAAAAGCGAATTGGGATTTCTTAAATGATTTTAATGATACTAATGCTCTTTACAATAATTTTATTGAATCTTATTTTAAAATATATGCAAACAATTTCCCACTAAAAGTCAAGAAAACACGTATTAAAGACTTAAACAAGCCTTGGTTTACCAAAGGTTTAAAAAAATCATCTAGGCGAAAACAAAAACTTTATGTTAATTTTCCAAAGAAAAAAAGTATAGAAGCAGAAGAAGAGTACAAAACTTATAAATATATTTTTGAAAAAACAAAGATAAGAGCAAAACGAAATTTTTATTCAAAAAAAATTGAAGAACATAAACATAATTCTAAAGAAACATGGAAAATAATGAAGGAACTTAGTGGTAAAACTAAAGTGAAAGCAAAAAGCTTACCTAAAATGTTACAAACAAATAATGGACAAAGTTACGATAAAATTGAAATCGCAAAAGAATTTAATAGCTTTTTTACAAATATAGGACCAAATTTAGCTAGTAAAATTCCGACAATAAATCAATCTTTCGAAGATTATCTTGAAAGAAATGAGAATTCTATTGAAAACAATGAAC
>JAYJMI010034451.1:5591-16007 GCA_036873855.1 Sarsia tubulosa
ACATATGTCATAAGGAAATATTATTGAATGTATACCAAATAGCGTCCGATATTCAAAGTTTTTTTAAGTAATTATAGTCGAGAACTAGTGGTTTAGCCTTTAATCCGAACTATTAACTAGTGGTTTAGCCTTTAATCCAATATTATTATAGTTACCTTATATTTAGCACTCAATTCCTAAAATAAATGAAAATGTGCATATAACATAAGCATAGTTTGTTTCAGAAAGAAAGAGGGAAGTACATGGTGTTTCCATTAAATATTGTGCATGAAATGAAAGCCCTCCAAGTGTTCATTTTGAAGCTTCAGAATGAAATATTTCGTAAATTTTCTCTCAATCCCCTATTGATAGAATTCATTATTCAGTGTTCGGTAGCTTAAAGGAACTACTAGTTTTTATATTTGTTACTTTTGTAGGTAAATATTGGGCCGGTGTGAAGCGTGCAGCCTCTCAACTAGCATCATCACAGAACGGTGCAAAGAAAATGGAGAAGGAGGAAGCTGACACAGTAACAGCTTTAGCCTCTCTTTCAATGCAAGGTGTTTTACAGGGGAAACCTTCAGCAACAGCTGTCACAAGTGTTGTCAAGTAAGTGTTATCCGCAAAATATATATTTTTTTCTAATAAAGGTACAACTACAACTTAGATCGTATTTGTGAAACCCTAAAAATAATCTTTGTTATTGAGCAGATAAAAAGTAAGAGAATTCCAAACTTCGTAAAAAAAAAAGCTCAATTGCTTCCTGTTTTCTTTTAGTTAATTATTATGAGCTTGATTTAAAATACAATAACTACAAAACTACTGATAGAAACTTGCTCAAATTTTCACAGGATACTTATAAAGGAGTAGTCTCTCCCTTAGGTTTTTGTTTGTGGTCAAAATCACTTGAAGCTTTACTTTAAAGGAAGAAAGTTTCGCGGGAAGAAAGTTTCGCGGTTCCGCGTTTTTTTGCCCTTTTCGCGAAAGTTTATTCCGCGAAATTTTTCAAAATTGGTTATCCGCGGAAGTTAATTCCCGCGAAATTAAGTTTTTTCAATCTTTTCGCAATTTATTAATTAAAAAACCTTTTTCCTACCAAAGTTACCACATTTTTCTTTCTTTTTGTGCTAACTCGCAAAAGTTTATTCCCGCGAAACACAAAAATTTCGCGGTCAGGCTGAACCGCGAAACTTACTTTCCGCGAAACTTTCTCCCTTTAAAGTACCCTTAAAAGTCGAAATGAGTAACGATTTTCGTTCAGTTTCACTATAGACAAGGAAATTAGATCAATCTTGATAATTTTGATTCTATTCTATTCAGGGCTTACTTTCATTATATTCAATAAGCAGGTCATCAGTAAAACGTTGTAAGGGTATGTAACTGATTGGAACTCTGTTATCCCTTCTGTTTTAAGGATTGTTACGCTATAAAAAAAATTGAATTTAACCCGTGTATTCGTGCGTCGCCATTAATGAAATTAAGCTTTGAATCTAAAACCAAAATAATGAATAATAAAATTTCCTTATCAATAAAAACATTCTACGAAGATCTTTATTCTATATTTTCGATTTAAGAAAAAATTATTTTTAATTTGAAAAGTGTTGTTTTAATTTACTAAAATGTTACTAATACAATTTATAGCGAGAGTATAAATCCAATTTTATCTCTTTTAAATCATAGAACTTATATTTGCTTTTTTATATTTGCCGACAGATTTCTTATCTGTATTCCAAGCAAATAGAATTAAATCACAATCCAACTTTCTTTTCCGTTCATATGTTGACTAACTTCTAAGGTTACGTTATTTAAGTTTCATGTTTCTTTCACTTATCTTGTTTGTGTTAAATCCTAATGAACATTATTACTATTTAACCCTGTACACTCATCTGTCGAAATCAACAAATACTCTTTGTAGTTTATGCTTTCTTTCTGCTGTCATTAAGAAAGTTAAAAGGGGATCAAATGAAGTGTTTACAAACTGACTACACAGACTTATAGTATTATTCTTACTGACGATTTTTAAATAATGACATTTCAAATATATGCTTTCTTTAAAGTGACGTTCACGTGTAAGCCAATCCAATGTCCTAATTTTAAGAATAGTTGATTTGTTTGGATACGTTCGAATAATAGATTTCCGCGACACTCTACTTTTAATAAACGCCGCTATCCTATTTTATTATTTATAATTATTCCAATGAGCAACTGTTACAGCTGATTGCTCGAAAAAATACCCGTATTCTTTAGCTTATATTCCATATACGGAAATCTATTATTCGAAAATATATATGAAGAAATTGACACAATCACTTCCGTACAACCCCCCCCCCCACCCACCCCCCCAACAGTCCTACCCCATCCTCTTTTTACAATAACAAAGAGTGATTATAGTATTAATTATTATAGATCTCTATAGATATATATAGATGTCGCGGAAATCTATAATAGTTCTCTTTTTTTCTTATTTTTATCCGAAGTGAAATAAAGAAAACATAAAATAACATAGATTGTTAAATAAATATCGCTAAATAACGTTTTAATCGTGTAACGAATTCGTGTGTTTAGATCTACGACAAACGATGAACCGATGGACGAGAATTAGTTGCGTAGTTTCCGGTGCCGTAGTTTTGGGATAAGTACGAGATCATAACAATAGAACTGAAACAATAGAACTGAAATGTCACATTTTGATCGACATTTATGTTCGTGCTGCACAAAAGGGCTCGATTTTTATACCATTGGTAAACATTACCACCCGTTCACAAGAGTAAACATTACCACCCATTCGCCGCCCGTTTACCGCCGGTTTACAAGATCCAACAATTGGTAAACATTACCGCCGGTTCACACAATCCAACAATTGGTAAACATCGCCCGTTCACAAGATCCAACAATTTATTGAACAATCACACTGCTGCGATTAAGGTTGTGTACAGTAAATTAATGTACAGTTGTAAAAAGAAACATCTTTTTTATTCAACCTCTCTCCCATGATATTTTTTTCCAAAAAGACATTTTTACTTTTCTTTTTGCAAAATAATTTTCTGGGAACGAGGCTGCTTTTTATTTCTTATTTTATCATTGTTGTTTTTTTTAATTTATTGTCAATTTTTCTTTGTTCTTTTTTTTTTGCGATTTTTTAAAGATGTAGTAGTATTTAGGATTTGATTTAATTTTTTAATAAATACTTCTTTTTTTGCTGACGTATTTACAATTTAATATTTTTAAAAAAATAAAATTTTTAGAATTTTTTTATTTGTCACCATGTCGAATTTTCGTTTGTACGTTCTTTTTTAATGTTTTATTAAACAGACTGGGTATTAGACTGTTTGTCAATTACCCAATTAAATTAAAGTAAACACGCTCGTTATAACTTTGTTTTCTTATAGTTCGTTTTTAATTAAAGGGAAACCTGATAACAATGCTCGTTTGACGTTAACAACATTGTCGGTATTTAAAAAGTCATTTAATAAAATTCGACTACATTATCTCCCTTATTTATGGTAAATAGACTTAATTACGTAATTGAACATAAATCTTTTAATGATTTAACTTTTTTAATCATTTTAACTACTTTCTATTCATGATAGCAGATAAAAAAAAATAGAAAGGAAAACAGAGAGATTTAAAAACCACTTGACGCTTTAAAAACTTTAACTTTATTGACATTTTGATCTCCATAAAGGTTTTACAAATGATTATATAGTAGATGAGTTCATGTTTTGTTTTATATGCTCGTTAACAATATTTTCACTTCATTCATTCAAGATAAGATTTTAAACATTAACTCAGTAAACAATATCATAGATATCATGTTATCTCCATAATTTTTATGAAGATATATATGAAAAAGAAGTATCGATATTTACAATACTTCAAATATCTTATATTTAACGTCATCGTGACGTCAAGTTACTTTAAAGGCGGCGTGTTTAAGGTTCGAGGAGGTAGGAAAGCTTCGCGCTGAATCATTGGATATCAAAATAGCACTTTAAGTTACAAAAGAAATACCAACCATTAAAATCTGATTTCATCCGGTTTACACATATTTTAGTTATATGTACAACAATTTTGTAAAAAAATGTATGTAAGGCTGTTTACCCGTAACGTATTTTTAAACGGAATCGATACCAGCTAGATTTCTTTGATATCTTTTAATATATATTATATGAGACGTCGGTGTGAATGTTCACCACGAAGACAAATTTTATGATATTAAATATTTTTATTGCTTTTATTTTTCAATATGTTTATGTCTTCAAGAGTTCGATACATTGTTCTCTTTTCTCATACTATATACACGTTCTTACATGCAATACCTGCCAATTTGAACGGCGATTTTTTTTCTGTCTATATGTCACAAATGTACATGTTTTGTTATTTTAGAAATAGATAAATGGTGTCGGAAACAAACACTCTTTTATATCCTTAAGAGTATTCTATATCATTCCCTTAGTTTGTTCTGGTTTGTTCAAAGTTAACTTGACAAACAAATGTCGTCGACTTAATTTGTTTTTATATGTCAACTTGGTTAAATTGCGCCGTTCTTTGAACTTTTTGTTCTTTTACATTCCAGTTATCACCAATATTGGATTTTCATGGTTTTATTTTTATGATTATAATTTTTTTTTTCGATATAATTTCATTATATTTAGTCGTTAAAGTTTAAGTTCCGTACGGCATCATAATTTTTTTGATTTTCTTCTAGAGAGCAAATTAGAGACTCAAAGAGTCACATTTTTGAATTGACCATTATTGTTAAGGACTTCGAATTTCCGTTTCCTATTTAAAAATAGCGTTATTCGGTTGTTTATTAAGAGCAGCCGTTGGCACATAGAGCGTACAATATGTTGGAAACTACGGAATAATTCAACTTCCGAAATAGCTTAAAGACTATCTCCAAACTCGTATAATTGACAAACAGTAGTTAGCATGGTTTTCATCAGCTGTTTTTCTCATAAAACACGAATTTAAACCATCTCTGCTCGCCACACGTTCGCAACAGGTTTTATGTTGTAGTAACTCTAAATACGAAGAAAAAGATTGAACATTAGTTTTTCAACTAAAAAGTCTTGCACATCTGCTTTCGCAAAATCAACTTGTAAAGTGAATTCATGAATTCATTTCTTTCATATTTTAAAGATCATTCACACGGTTTTGCTTCTGCGACTGTGTTTTCGTTTCTTTATCACTTTCCATCTGTCTAAATGAGCATGCGCAGAAATCATATTTAATTTAGCACGTGTGAAAACATTTACATGAAATAGTTAATAACACTAAACAAAATATTATGGAGATAATAATAATTTAAATAGACCTTTTGAAATGTTTATATAAATTTATTGTCGCCTTTCTATGAATTTATTATTAAAGAGACATGTGCTGTGTTTGTGTAACAAAGCTGATATGAAAATAAAAAAGAGCAAATACACTTAAAAGAAACTAGATGAAAGATAATAGGATGACGAATGTCGTATTAAAGGCACTGTATATACTTGGGTACACTATATACTTTGGGTTTTACTTCACCTTACAGCTTTTACAGCTTTTATTTAGACTTTAAGTCTGAAGTCGTTATTAAAAAAAAACATTTACGCACGGAAAAATGTGAGATAACTACGTATGTTCTTAAATTTTTTATCAACTTTAGTGAACGACTAAACTAGTCTACTTTGATTTTGCTTTGGCCTTCTCGTGCGGTTCAATTATATTTTTATGTTTTACAAAAGAATAATTCTAGAACTGTGATATTAATTTGAAAATAGAGATAAAACTAACGTATCCCATATCAGAGTAAATTTTCAACTACTTTCAAACAGCGCATCAAAATGAATATTAGTGCTTTACAAAATTACATATTACTAAATGTTTGGTATAAAAACCAAACATTTAGATTGAAAAACGAACAACTCTGCTACAAAGTATAGATTCGATATGATAAATTTGCTAACTACGTACAACAAATTCTTAAGACTGCAGAATCGACTTCTCTTTTCTGAAACTAGAATTTGATTCATGCGTTTAGTTTATTTTTAAAACATGATTTGTTTTGTTTTTTAAAATTAGTTGCTAACTAACTTTAATGTTTTATTTACGTTTAAGAATGATTATCTCCCTTATTTTGAACTTGTAGTTTCATTCGAAATAATAGCGCGGAATTTGTAAATGCTAAATTTGTATTGTTTTTAAAGGATTACGGCCACTGGCTCTTATAAATATAATGATTGTAAAACCTTCATAAAAAATTAGTGATAGAAAAATATTATTTATATATATAAAGAGCCATCATAAAAAATGTTTATCTATCGACAAAATCGTTTAAATACAGAATTATTTATTTAAAGAAGTTTTTAAATCTTTTTCTTTGAAAGAAACTTTGAATATATTCAAGTTTTTTATAAGAAAAATTATATATATTTTATCGAACGTTGTTGTATATGCGTTGAATATTTTTTTTAAGAAAAATGGAAACTTTACGACGATCAAAACGAAGCTGTGTTACTCGATCCATGAGTTTAAATAATAATAATATAGATAAAAAGTTACTTGTAGACGATATACATAAAATCAAGTCAACGAGGCTAAAACGAAAAAGGACTAGTTCGTCAAATACGCGAAGAAAAAAAATATGTAAAAAGAAAAAAAACGATAAAAACATCGTAGAAGAAACTATAAATATAACAGAAAATAAAATAGAACTTTGTGATTTAAGCGAGGAAGTTTTGATATTAATATTAGAAAATGTTTCAGCCCCTGGACTTATAAATATGAGTAAGACTTCTTGGTTATTTCATCGATTATGTAAAACAGATACTCTTTGGAAACATCGTTGTAAAGTAAGTCCCTTTAAATTTTTTATTTTCAGGTATAATAAAGACATTTTTGGATTTTTACGGCTAAGGATTATAAGATATTTTTGATATAATGTTTAGGCTGCCTGTGTTTATGTTGCCAACAAAATATATGTTTTTACCTTTCTGTTTTATGAATTAGTTTTGAACAGAGTTAATAGGTCGATTAACTTTGTTTTGAAGTATAAAACAAGGTACTAAAAGGAAGTATTGAAGCATGTTTTGAATCTTAGATCTTTTGTTTTTAATGGCTTTGAAAACTTGTTGATATTTTTTACCGAATTTTTAAGTTTTTCAAGGATCATTTCCTTGAATTGTATATGTTAAATGAAGGGTTCTTTTCGACTTTGTGATTAAAGAAAATAATAAATATTTTCTTATTTGAAATCCTGAACTCCTGAATTAATTCTTGCTTTTTTGCTTTTCATGATATTTTTCATAACATAACCCCCTGTCTTTTTATTTATAAAACTTATTTTGATTCAGAACTATATGTTTATTCTTAAATACAACTATTTTGTGTGATCCCTTTAGTTAGATTTGTTTAGTTTGTAATTAAAGGCAAGCCTCTGACTAATTTTCAATCTTTTGTATACTAAGTTCTAAAAAATACTCTTTTAAAATTGTATTATTATTTTTCTGTCAGATATTAAAAAAGCCTTTTATTTTCTTAGCATTTAAATACTATTTGATTTATATTTGTCATTTCTTATTAAGATAAAAAAGCTCTTTAGGGAATATCTTTCTAGTAATAAGAACAGAGAAATAAAGAAAGAAAAACCAGCCATATAAATTATATAGAGATTTTTTTGTTCTGTGTATAATAATTTAATGTAGGTACATTTAAAATATTTATAAAACATAAATAAGATTTTAAATACCATTACCAATACATTCTATTTCGCCCTTATAATTTTTCCTTTTTATGATTTTTTGTTTTAAATAAAAATTCAAAAAAGAAGAAAAATTGCATTGAAATTTTTTCTCTTTATTTTGATAAAGATAAAACTTTTTCTTTGCCCCTTTTTAATATGAAGAAAAGGAATAAGAAAAAACATTGAAATTTTTTTAGTTTTTCTCTTTATTTTATTCACTAAACAGATAATAAATTATAAATACAGCATTTACTTTGGTTAATTTAAAGCCTCATTCTATTTTTCAAAAGAGAAAAACATCAAATAATATTGCTAGGAGCTTTTACAATACACATCAATATAGTCTCATAACAGTTTTTAAATAGGAAACTCTGTATGTGTTTATTTTGCTTTGTTATTTTCTTAAAAAGCTAACAAAAAAACAAATAAATGGACACATGATTTCAAAAAGTATATATTGATCAACAACTAAAGTATAAAATGAAAACAGAGCTCTTTGTGATGTTCTGTTATAATTTGACTTCTTTCTCACAAAAAGTAGTAAAAATAGATAGGAAAAAAAAAGAATATTTAATCACTATGTCAAATATTTAACGAATAAGGAAACTCCTTTTTCTATCAGTTATAAAAGTAAAAACTTTGATTGGCTGTTTTTTTGTTAAAAAGAATCTATTTTTTCTTTGAGTCATTACTATAGCTATCATTGGTATCCTTTGATAAATGATAATATGCTCATTTAGAATTAACTTTTCAATGCTTGTCAAATTAGATTCTATTAAAAACAACTTTTGTGCTTTGCTAATATTTATTTTATTAACTCTTTAGAGGGATGACATAAAAAATATTCAAATCATTATGATATATTAATCAACTTTTAAACATAGAAGATCAATTATGACCCATTTAAACCAATTTCTTTTCAGTAAAAATCCTTTATTGTAAATAATGGTTAAATATGTCATATTAAAGATAATATTAATACTTTTTATATAATTTCTTCTAATGATTCATCAAAGGGGATGACAAAATAAATAGATACCAGATCTCTTATTTCTAAAATTTCTCATTAATTTATAATATATAAAAAAATTTTAAACTTTCAATATGTAGGATCTTTAAAACCATATTTTGAAAATATAAAAAATTTAGCTGAGAAAATTGATTTCACTACTGGCAAACAAAAGCAAGCGGCCATGTTGTATCCTTATTGTTGTTTATCCAAAACAACAAACACATTTCTCAGTGTAATCTTTATTTCACCACAAATATTTTAATGAACAGTTTTAATGTGAGAAAAATTAGTTCCTTATTCATTACAAAGACATATAATGCATTTTTTATTATTTTGTTTGTTTTCAAATGGTTTCTCATTAAATTATTCTTTTCTAATTATTTGGCTCGTTAGCGTAACCTTTATGATGGCCATTGTTTTGATTAATGTAGGTGATAAACAACTTGCATGAGTGTATTGACATCATAGCAATTACCTTTAACGATGACAAACAGATGATTCTTTAAACATTTCAAATGTAACGATAGCCAAAAAGTTCACAGCATTAAATACCAACAATTTACTAAGTAATTTTTAAAAGGTTCCTGAAGCAAATCCACTGTTCAAATCAAATAAAGTCTAAAGCGATAAATTATTGAGCTGGTGTTAGCAAAATTGAAAAGTAACAATCCATATCCCCTGAAGTTGGGGGCGCTAATTTAATGACCTACACTTAGGAAAATCATTAATGTAATGATGAAAGTTTGCATAAATTCAAAATTTAATATCTTTTCTCGCTAGTCATATATTTTTATGATCTTGGTTTTCATTTTAGTAATGTTAAGTCAGAGGCAATTAATCTTTATATTCCTCTCTTTACTTTTAGATAGATTTTAACCTATCAACAAAATGGGTGGAGTTTTCATATTTATACCTTTACGAAATGTTTTTCAAAGCAGCCACATTACGTGACGATCAAAACTTCTTTAAACCTGTTAGTCAACTCAAGACATCTGTGATTGTATGGTATCTTGTTAATCCTATCCCACCTTGTCATGTTGTCGGCCATCTTACGGCAAGCCAAGTGAAATCAATATGGGGAGTAACAGAGGAAGAACTTGAAGAAATGTATTTTGATGATTCTGGTAAGAATTTTTCTTTTCAGTTTCATTTCAGTCAGAATGGGACAGTAGCGTGTGGGATTCTATTTTTCTTTTAAAAAATATAAATTAGGGTCATTATTGCATTTTAAGTTATACTTTTATTCTAGATCTTTTAGGGTATGCTTTTTTATGCTTAATTTTCGAAGGAAACTTGATCTACAGCTAAAATGTTTTAAGAATAAATGATAGAATACTTTTATGGTTGATAAAAATTCATCCAAAAATAGCAAAAATTTCTGCTTGTTCTTTTATCCAATTAAGAACAGTGGGAACAGTTGTTTGCATTCAAAAAAAATAGTTTTTTTAAAAAAAAAGTGTTAGTTTTCTGTTTATTAGACTAGAAACAACTTTTATCTTCTTTTTTTTAACTTGATTTAATTATAAACAGTGAAAATAAAGTTTACAAGATGAATTTATTTAACAAGATGGTTTGTTGTCATATGTTCTCAATCGTTATTGTTTATCATTACAGAGCTTTGAGTTAATTTAATTATTTTTTTCTCTGTAAATTTTTATTTATATGCAACTATCTTACATGTATAAGGTATACCTTACAT
>JAYJMI010034563.1:0-12283 GCA_036873855.1 Sarsia tubulosa
TTTTACAGTACTGCTCATGTTCTGCATGATAAAGACAGTGATAGAAAAAATCAGAATGAAAGGTCTGGTTCAACTTAACTAAAACTTAAACGGGGATCCACTGGCAATTTATCCCTTGTTTAAAATTGATTTTGATCTAAATGTTTGAGAAATGGCTAATAAAGTTTTTTTTTGAATTGCATTGTATTCATACTCATTTGCTGCATAATTGTATCAAATTTTTTTAAACTTAAATTTTTCCAGGGTTCCATTAGTAATTGATTCTTTTTTTTTTTTAGATTCTACAATATTTTATCTCCAGAGCAACCTTTAGTTAGGCTACCTTTATTTGAACAAAACTTCAACGATACAAGAGACATTGGTTCAATCTGTAGTATTGCCAGTAACATTATCGGTAACACTGCTGTCGATTTTGATATAGCTAAAGCTGTAATAAATGATGACGAAACCGAAACTTATCATATTTATGTGATGCAGGAGAGTGGTGATGTGTGGTTACTCAAATGTCGATTTTTAAATAACAGGTAAGTTTTTGTGGGGTTACTCAAATGTCGATTTTGAAATAACAGGTAGTTTTTGTGTGGTTGCTCAAAATGTAGATTTTTAGATACATGTAATTGGACTCCTTGTTTTGATTCCTTTAAAAAATCTGTTCATTAATTTTTTGTAGTTTTTTTCATAAAGTTAAGAGCATTTTATGAGAGATAAAAAATAACAATATTGCTGTATTTCAAGGCAAATTTTGACTAAAAATATATATTTTAAAATGTATCATCAAGTAAATGATTAGATTTTTCTTATTATATATTTCCAAAATAATTACCGGAAGTCCAACAGTCAATATTTCTTGTTTTTGGACGTCCCATTACAGCTTAAAATTACTTTCTTAAAGTTGGACACCAATTCATAGAACCTATTCTCTATTATTTGGATGAAAAAAAGTTGTCAACTTAGATTTTAGTCTTCTACAGGATGGATTTAGATAGTAACAAATTGAGTAACACATTGGCTTTTAAGATTTTGCAAAAAAAAAATAGTGCATAAGATTTAACCAAAATTACATAAATAATATAAGGATTTTTCGTACATATTATCTTTTTAAACTTTAGTTGAAATAAAATTGAAGGCTTGATACCATAGAAATAAATAATTTTTCAGGTAATTTTTCAGTAAAATAATAACTTTTCAGGCCTTGTCATGGATATTTTTTGCCAGCTCGATTAATCAATCTGGCAATACAATTTCCCTATACAAAAAATCTCCTGGCAAGAGTGCTGGCCAGAGCTCTCTCAATAAGCTGGCACTTATGATAAAATAACAACTTTTCATTGCTTTATATTTTGTAGGCTTCAAGTTGATCAACAAGGCCCCTTAACAATGAACCCCCCTGCTCAAGACAACTATGGCTGCGATTATTGTAGTTTGCTTTGTTTACAAACGTCTCCTACTGTCATTGCTATGGCAACAAGAGACGGTAGAATTCATCATTGTATTGTTATGGAAAGTGACAGTGAGGATGATAGTGAGGTTTGTTATGTCTGATAGTTTGAATACTTTGAAGTTTCTTGAACTAAACTAAAAAATATTTATTTAACCAGCCTCTTATTCTAGAATAATAGAAGGTCAAACTCTTGGTAAAATTCAAAAAAATGTGTATTTTAATAACAACAAATCATTCTAGCTTAGAGTCTGATTTCTTTGGGAAACGATGGTCGATGTGCAAGTAAGCCTTAGACTTGAGATTAAGAATACAACTCTAATTAACTCTCTAATTTTTTTACTGTCTTTTTGGAAAAAGTAATGATCAATCTATTTATAGCCTGCTCTTATTTTCTTACCTACTACTGGTAGTAACTTATATTCATTTTTTTAATTTCAAAGATCTTTGATTTATCCAATCGATCTGTGGACTCTAATGTAGCTTTGTTTGTCTATGAAATTGTCCAGTTAGAACTTACATTTATCAATGAAACATCTGGAAATTATGAAGACAAAGAAGATAGTGAAACTTTGCTGTTATCAAATTTACACTTGGTTAGAGGTCAGTAACAACATCTTTAAAGAAGTTGATACTAATTGACAATGAAAGCTCATAATGGACTTGTTTTTTTAAAAAAAGGTCTTTTTTATGGTTCAATTGTTTCAAAAGTGGTGTTAACAGACATTAGGCCCTTAATATAAGTCTTTTTTAGAGATTATAACATCCTCTTTTTTTATGGTAAAGATTTGAAAGTGCAAATTGGTCTTATTTTTGGAATCCCGGCTTTGCCAACGGAGTCCTATAAATTCAGACTTGTTCATCTGCTCGTCCGTTCGTTCGTCCATTGATTTCTCAGAATTGCTTCATTAGTTTTTTTCTAATATTTTGCATGATGTTAGACATCCATAAATGCTAAAAAGTGACAGAGCCCGATTTTTATTGAAAGTTCTTGTTTGCCGGAAATCAGGGTAAATGGGGCAATTTTGGGCCCAAAAGAGACATTTTGTCCTGTATCTCAAGATCTCTTCATTAGATTTTTCTAGTTTTTTGCATTAAATTGCAACATGTTAAGAGGTAACAAATGACACTATCCCTGTATTTCTGAAAATTCTTGTTTTGGGCAAGCGAGTCAATTTTAGGCCGAAAATAGACATTTTGTCCTGTATCTCAAGATCTGTTCATTAGATTTTTCTAGTCTTTTGTATGAAGTTAGAACATATTAAGAGGTAACAAATGACACTACCGTAAATCGTTAAAATAAGATTTTTCTAGTTTTTTGCATAAATTTAAAGCATAATGTGAGATAAGAAATGACGTTATTCCTATATTACCGAAAATCCTTGACTTGGGCAAGCGAGACAAATTTAGGCTAAAATTATACATTTTCTCCTGTATCTCAAGATCTGATTATTAGATTTTTCTAGTTTTTTGCATAAAGCTACAGCATATCAAGAGATGAAAATTACACCATTCCTATATTTCCGAAAGTTCTTGACTGTGGTAAGGAAGGCAAATTTAGGCTAAAAATATACTCTTTTTTTTTTCTCGAGATCTGTTTATTAGATTTTTCTAGTTTTTCACATGAAGTATCAAAAATGATACTATTCCTATATTTCTAAAAATTCTCGTTTTGAGCAAGCAAGGCAAATTTGGTTTGTCATTAGATTTTGTTATTAATTTAAAAAAACAATTACCGGGAGTCCAGCAGTCAATCTTTCTTGTTGTAATTGCTTTTGCACTAACATTACGATAAAAAACTCCTTTATAGTTTCAGGTATTTTTTTAGAAATAGACAAAAACAGTGGTTAGATAGTTAATCATAAAAACATTTTTTTCATTTGAAAGATTTAGTTGCAAAACGCAATTGAAGATTGAGTTTTTTACCTCCCCATTGCCAATAGTAGAAAATTTCTGAAGGAGAATTTCTGATAGATTTCTGTGTTGGAATCAACCTTCCTGACATAATAGTCATATGGAATAATAGTTTAATCTAGTATACAATTCCTCTCGGTTGTGTGGTAGAGTGCATTCCGTTGGCTATGGTTGGTGCACTAGTTCATGCTAGAACCTGAAGGTGTCAATCTAAATTAGTCAGGTGTTAGCCTAAGCAACACTAGAAGATTTCTTGACATGTGTTATTTTTATAGATGCTATGAATTCTGATAGTTATCTTTGTATAAGTGACGGTGGATTTCATACTATATATACACCATGGGTAAATGATCTAGATAAATTCATGTCTTCAGGTAGGTAATATACTACTTCTTACCAGTCTGGTTATAACGAACATTTTCAGCTTGGTGGTCGATCTTAATCAAAAACATTTTAACATTCATTGATGATATTTCCAAATTACCTACTCAAGTTAACTTTTTTGAGTAGGTAATTTGGAAATATCATCGATTTTTCATTCATCATTTTAAATTTCAATTGTTTTTTTAACCTGGCTGGCTAGCTGTGTATGTCTAACTCGTACCCTTGGTTAGGTAACACCTTGCTATGAACAAGCATAAATATTCAAGTTTAGGTTTCACTTTGTGAATTATTTGCAAACCCGTGAAATTCAAATTTAAGAAGATCAGTATTTTATACTATTTACATCAACACTCCTATCAAACTCACCCTTTATCCATACACTAACTTTTTAGAGCTTCCATACTAAAAACATACTAAAGTATTTCAGTTTTAAGGTGTCAACAACCTTTTTTAAAGCTTCCGTAATTTTAAGTCGAAACAGCCCTATAGATAATTATGTCTATGCCTAATTTTTGCGAAATCACATAAAATTAAGTCTTTTACAGCTCCTATATCCCATTATTAAAAAGGACCACAAGATATAAAATTCTAATAGTGTTGTTTTGATGAATTTGCTCCGAGTAAATATAATTGTAGTTTTTGTATTGCTTTTGTATTCAAAGAAAACTTGCATTCCTTAAAAATGTTTATTTTAGATGTACCATCGAGTCATGGTGAAATCGAAGCACCGGCGGAAGTATCATATTTATTATGTACACAACCTTCAGTTGATAGGTAATGAAATAGACGATCTTCGATCAAACGTATTTCAGGCTGGCTAACTGTGTATGTCTGACTTATAATCGACCCCTTACTTACACTTTGTTACATGAACAGCCATAGTTTATTTTCAATTCAAGTTTATAATGTGCTTTGTGACTTATTTAGCAGTACATGAAATATAAATTGAACACAAATACTCTGAAAAACTCACCCACTATACCTCCCATTTATGCATAATTTTTTTTAGAGAAAAAGCAACTCATATTTGTTTAAACTCAATGCAGAATGTTCCATTGTACACCTGTGGTTATTAAAAACGATCCAGCTTTTCCGCCTCTGAAAATGTGTCATAATATAGAAAACATGCATTCTATTTTCATTTTCAGTAAGATTTCAACTGATATATTTATATATTTATAGTTTTTTCGTATTATTTCATGTTTTATAGTCCTTGTTCTTCGATATGTGGATGTTTAGTACTTAAAAATGCAGCCTACGATCCTTATATCACTTGTTTGTTGTCTTCGGGAGATATGATATCATTAAATTATAAAAGGTTAGTACTTCTTAGATTAAAGACTTTCAGAGCATGAATTCTTTGAGTTTTATAGGGTATCCAGTCCTGTGTAACAGTCCCTGGCCTTACCTAAGCAATAAAAAGTGTCGTTTTCTGTATTATTTTGTACTTCCCGGACTTTGCTAACAGGCTTGTGTGTCCATCTGTACATAAGTACGTACATAAGGAAGGTAGAAAGTGTTTTAAATGAAGAAAAGTGTCAGAGTAATATAATATTTCGGTACCATAGCATCCCACTGCTTAAAATGTTTTTTCTGGATTCATTGCTAGGTTTCTTGTTTAGAACAAAACCCCTAAGTGAAAGTGACTCTTAATTACAATTTATTTGAAAGACAATCTTTATTTGACCCTTGCTTCCAAATATAAGACATCGAGAATTACCTTGTAGAGAATAACCTTACATGTTAGTATTGTTTCCAAATATTTTCACCATCTTTGAGGAAATATTTGGAAACTAAAAATAGATTGTCAACACTCTGTTAAGGCCTTTATTCTCTTTATGAATAATATAAATTTGATTTAGTGTTTAGTTCTACAATGTATCATAGTTTGATACAAAAATTCAAGAAGTTTCTAGAAATTTGGTAGTGTTAAAGCAACTATTTATGAATGAGATAATGAGAATTTTTTCATTTTGTCTGGTTCCCTCAAATCCATGGATATGACAGTAAATTGTTTTAAATACTTACGATAGAACTAATCTGTATGTGTACATTTTATAAGTAAACTTGAGAATATTATGTTTATATTAACATGGAAATTATAATTTAGAGGATTGAAAAATGCGATGGATAGTTTTAATATGGACAACAATGAAAGGTAAAAAAAATTATATCTTATTTCAAAATTACATAACCAACCTAACAACTTTGACTATTACCAGATTTACTTAAAGGATCATCTCATCATCCTCTTATCATCCTAAATTGAATCTACCTTAAAAGTGGATTAGTTTTTCCGTGGCCATGCGGAACAATTATCGTGGAAAATGGCAAACTATGCAGAAATTAATCCACTTAAGGTACCTATGTTAAAGGATAAGAGGAAACTGGTTAAGATATTTCAGCTGTATTTTAATATTAATATTCTGATTTGAGCTGAAGTCAAAAACTTGGTTTGTATCGCGCTCACCAACTTTCATAAGAAATCCACAAAATTCGCGAAAATTAATCTGTTAATTTGATTGGTCGAAAAAATAAACACATCGGTTAACATGTTCTATTATACAGATATTATCATTCAAAAGTATAAAAACAAAGAACATATTCGTAAATTTAAACAATTGCTTCACATAAATGTGAATTATCTTATGTAATATCTTTAGCAAAGATTATCAGACATCACCGTTACGCAAACTGAAAGCTGTTGGGGGATTCGATACATTTATTGCTAAAATATTACAGAAGAATGCTACAGTACCAAAAATAAGGTTGGTAGATATTATTTTGTCCTCGTCTGGCATAATATCAAAGGTTAGACTTTTAAAAATAAATAAATATACCCAAAATACCTTGCTAAGTCACTGACTTGAACCCTAATTCGACTGGGGAGATTTTTATCTAATAATTTGAAAATTTCTTGTGTTTTGACTTTGTTTATCTACATATTACACGTGTTTTCGTTAAATTTTAGGGCAATTGACTTTTTAGAAAAAAAATTATTTGCGTTTTTGTAAGTCAGCATTTTTATCATTGAAAATAAAAAAATATGAATTAGCTATAACTTTTTTATTATTGATCCAACCTTAATCAAACTTTTACAAAATGTTTATTTGATGAGTCTCATCTAAAATTTCGGGGAAAAAATCACGTGACATTTTTGATGACGTCATCGCAAGTTATGGCGTCATTTTTAATTTTTTGTGACATCAGAAAAAGGTCATCTGATAAGAAGTTTGAAAAAAAGCGGAAGATATGTTAAATAACTATTACTTATCTGTCTTCAGTAAAATTTTCATTCAAAAATGTTGTTTGTAACTCTTTGGAATATAAATTTTGTGAAATACATAATTTTCGGTCATTTTGTCACTAAAAATCGATTTCCCCCCAGACTATTCTACATTGTAAAAGCCCAGTCTCTTTAGGGTTAATACATTTATCTTTTAATGTCCGGGTCTTGACTACAAACAATTATATTTTTAAATCTAAGTTTTGACTTTGTACGTTTATCTTTTTAGGTCTGGGTTTTCACTTTAAACGTTTATCTTTTTAGGTCTCGGTTTTCTCTTTGTACGTTTATCTTTTTAGGTCTGGGTTTTGATTTTGCACTGTTATATTTTAGGTCTGGGTTAAGACTCTGTATAATTTTCTGTTTAGGTCCGGTGGAGGTAATGAGATGATCCCAGCAGATTTGTACTATAAGTTATTAACTAAAACTACACAAATACTACGTGAGGAATACATGCAGAAAATGTTACATGCAAAGGTTGAACTAGAAAAAAGGTAAAGATTAATTTTTTGATTGGTACAGTCTTTACTGTCTGTAAATACTTAAACTCCCATAACTTGAGAAAGAAAAAAGATTTTAATATGAAATTAAAATAATTTCATAATGAGAATTAGTCTCTTTCATATGAGACTAACTTGTCAAAACAGTGTAGGATTCCTTTTAATTTAAGTGCATACTGTAAAAACAGTTTAGTACCACTTTAATACTAAAATAGCAAATATAGGCGGAAATTATAAGTGCGAAGTGAAATTTTATTTTATTTTTTTGTCTCCTACTTGAGTTACTTTGTAGTTAGTTTTTTTTCATATCTTCTAGGTGCAAGCTACTCCGACTAAAGAAAGCAGAGCAACAATCTGATATTGAAGCACTACAAAAAGACACAGATCTCTCAACTAAAGGGGATGAGTTAGCTAGCAAACTAGAACTTGCACAGGAGAAAGCATATTTTCTAACGGCTAGGTTTGTAGTCATCAGAGTTGTTTCTATGAAAGGGGAACTGAACAATCTCTCTCGCAAATGTCCACATCCCTTTAAGATACTCTGTGAAAGATTTCAGTTCCTTTCAAACAATCACTAAATTTGAACAGGTCTCGTATAATAGTTAAATACTAGATATGATTAATTAAAAGTCTTATCTTATTTTAAAATATTTCATTCGTTGTATATTTCATTCTAGAATTGGGCAAGTATTACGTAATTTACAAACTTCATCACCAGTATTATCAAATGAAGAACTGGAATGGAATAAAGAATTAAAAACAATGCAGCAAAAATTAACATCGATCAAACGCTTCTCTGAACAAGTAATAGCTTCTACTTTGATGTGTTTAACCTTAACGTTTCTTATCAATCAATTATATTTATTATAATCATCACACCAGTTTTATACAGTATTTCTTGCAGCGTATTATAACGATATTTTATTGGAGGTATATTTTATTAAAGAATTTGTTAGGCAAAAAATATTTATTTACTAGGAACAAATGTCGTAAAGATTAAAAATATCAAATGAAATACAACATATATTCTGAAATGTTAACATATGATGGAGAAGAGACAAAATACAATTTTAGAAGATTTCTTAACCAGACATACACAATGTGAAAAATAGAACTATCACCAAAATATTATCAAAAACAATACACACATATACAAATTGTAATTAATACTAAATACCTAAGTAAATAGTACGAATTAAAATTTGTTTGCTATGAGCCATATTAATTCCACAATTATACTATAGCAAGCATTTCAATGAATAATTATTTTTAAATTGAAAAAATTAATAAGTTAAAAAATTGTGAATTTTAAACAAGGAACAACTTTATAAAATACAATAAGTTTTTGTTTACAATAAGCTAGTTTTCTCCTTGAGGAAACGTTTCTTTGATTATAAATTATACTGACAAACTACAATAAACTATATGCTTTATTAAGTTAAACATGAAATTAGGATATTGCAAACTGTTCCCTTTAATGTTAAATGCTTTGTTTTCTAGGTGAAAGTAAAACATGAAAACATGATTCTACAAACGGTCCCCTTTAATCCTAAACAAAAGAAGCAAGCTGTGGCAGCGAATACGTTATCGACTTCACAATCAATAAAAGTTCGCGCTGTACTCAAAGATCAGTAAGTTTGAATTGTTATTTTCATAGACCTCTGGCGTAAATACTTTTTTGAAATGATGCTTATAAATATCAACTTCTGTTTGCCATTTTTAGACTCCCTGCTTTGCCGACGGAGTCCCATAAGTTCAGCCTTGTCTTTGCGTCCGTCCGAACGAACGTCTGTTACCAACATTTCTGCGAGTTCGCTTATTTGTTTTTCCTGATTTTTTGCATGATGAAAGGCATCCTTAATGGCTAAAAACTGATGCAGCCGGATTCTTCTCAATAATTCTCGTTTGCCCAAAATTGGGGTAAATGGGGCTATTTTGCCCTATATGTCAAGATCTGTTCATTAGATTTTCATAGCATTTTGCGTGAAGCTAAAACATAAGGGGTAAAGAATGACACTATTCCTATATTACTGAAAATTGTTCATTAGGTTTTCAAAATAATTACCGGGAGTCATTTTTCTAATTTTTAAGGTTTTTGTTTTTTCTAATGTTTAAGTTTTACAAAATGTTTAGACTTGCTGTCTTTTGTCATTTAAAATCTGCATCTACTTTTCGAATAATTATTGTCATATTTTTCTATTTGTCTGTAGTAATGGTTTGTTATATTTGTGTTTCCAATAAGAACAATTAAGTGTTTAAATCTGTTTATATCAGAACTAGTCTATATAAGTTTTATTTATATGTCTATGTTTTTATTAATAATAATTGCTAACGACGCCGCCCCTTAAATGTACGAGGAAAAAAACAGCTAGGCAATGTTTGTTTGTTTTGGATTCCAAGCTTTGTCGAAAAATCTTTTAACTTCAACTCTGTCCGTACATGTATGTACATCTGTAGCACTGTCATTAAATTTTTCTGAGTTTTTTCGCATGAAGTTGGTGGGTCATAAGTTATTGTAAAAGTCAAAATTGAGGTTTAAGGTGTGTTCTAAATCGGTTAACTTCTATGGAAATTTACACATGCTCTGACACTCTTAATTTTTTACCCGCGTAAAATACATGGATTTGTTATTCATGTTTATTTATTTATAGTTGCCAATTTTAATTATAAGTACAACATGGTACTAGCTTTACAAAACACAGAAGCTTATTTACGTCTACTTGACGGAGTGTTAAATTTTTTAATTTCAGAGGTGAATTGATATCCGGGTTAGTTGAACAAGTACAATCGCTTCAATTACGTGTTGGTCCTGATACGTCCGTCTTTTAGTGCTGGTCCAATAGTATACGCTTTTGCGATGGCGTAAATCCAAAAAAAACTATTGAAGAAGACTTGGCTGGAACAAGGGAATATGATACGATGAAACGTTCAAATACATTATCGTTGTTATTGTCATTATACTGCTCGCGTTCAATTCTATATGGATGAATGAATGAATGATGATTAGATTTAGAAGCAGTATAAATAACCTTTGTAAAGTCATGAAAAAGGAAACAAGATTAGAAAAAACAATATCAAAATTAAAAATTTAGAAATGAAATGAAAAATATTTAATGAACTAGTTTTTTTAAACTTTGTGGAATAGGTTTGATTTTAGGCAATATAAATAAGATATTTTATAAACACAAGTTTATTACTTTTTTACCTTTTAAATTTACTACCAAGAATATTTTTTTTTAAAAAAGACAGTTATACATCACAATCCACTAAAAAGAACCAATACTTAAAATCTATCGAAATACTAAGAACTGATTTTATGTGTTACAAACTTAAAACATAGGCTATTTTGACGTTAGAAATCCTGGGAGAGTATCAAAAGGACAACTAATACCCCCATCCCTTCAAATAATAGTTTTATGGCCGCATATGATAACGCATATGATAACGCATTTTGTAAGGTGAAATAAAGTTGACTTTTAGGAGTTTCTGAACAGGCCTTGAACAGTTTTATGTTTTTGTACAGCATTATTTAAATAGCGACCTTATTGAATAGTTTATCGACCGTGTTGGAGAAATAGTATACATTCAAATGGATACGAAAACGAAAATAAATTTCAATCCGATTTTTGCGTGCTCATTGCTAAGCTTCAGAATGAGATATTTAAAATCATATTATCACATTTTCACATCTTAACAAATACATAGGAAAAAATTAGGTGGATGAGTGCCTTTAAGTAAAATAGAATTTTGAACATTTGTTTTTTAGCTTGAGAAACTTCTTTGTCTCATAATGGAGATAAAAAGAAACTACTTCATTGTATTGCTGACATTGTCATCTAATAAGTGATACAGCAAATAAAAAATAATCCTTGAATTTGTCTAACTACATAACTTATATTGTATACCGGGTTCTGATTTTTTTCCATAAACCAAGGCTACAAAAAACAATTCGAGAAAGTCTTTAGCCAAATATATATTTTTTATGTTCCATAAAACGAAGAACTAAATGCACAAATTTCCACAAACAACTCTGAAGGAAAGCAAATAGATATTTTTTAATTATGTACTTACTAAAAAGAAGATAGAAAACAAATACAGCCTACAGTATGTAATGCATTTTAAGTAGTTCGATACATAAAACTGAAATAAGAAAACACTAAACGTCTATACGTGTGTAGATCTTTGTCACATTGATTTGTGACTTGAAGAAGGAGGGTTGTTTAAGCTAACAGTTTTTAGATAACGGTGCGGTTAAGTAGTTTAAAGTTATCATGATTATGTCGACAATATTGGTTATTCTATTAATAGGTATGTTATGTATTGTTTATATTAGTTGCTTATGTTACGTTTTGGATTTTATTCTGGCATACAAATATTCAACGCATTTCTACTGCAACGACTTTATGATGAGCTGCTTCCTTAAATTAATCTTTTTGCCTCGGTTCACCATTGTCATATCATTTTCAGGCCTTAGATTCTAAGGCGAGTGATCAATCTGCTCATTCTGATCAATACTCGTCAATACTCGTCAATACTGGTTTTTGCATACAAATATCTATGTTCGAAGCACTGTTAAGGAGAGTGATGTGACTCGCCTAACCTGGCTTTTTTTTTGGCAGATTCAAATTAATTGAATTCTTTTTTGTTACCAAATAAAGAGTTTTGTTTCTCTTTATAATTCGTCGTTATAGACCAGACGGAGAGGGGGGTCGAGTGTGACCCAAGAGAGGAACTACATAACTATACATTTTTGGAATCCTT
>JAYJMI010034784.1:0-12275 GCA_036873855.1 Sarsia tubulosa
ATTTTATTTATTTTTAATATAAATTACTAATAAAAAAGTTCAAAATGGCGGATCCTTACAGTAAATAGGTGTATTTAATTTTAATTCAATCAATTATCGAAAAAATATACTTTAATATGATCCTGGGAGTAAAAAGTCATGTTAGACAACTCCGATAACAACGGTAAAATAGTATTTTGTTATTTATCTATAAAAAACAATGTGTTGAATATATGATATGATGTAATATTTTTTTTAGTGTGGTTTCAGGTTGTATTGTGGCAAAAAAATAGATGGGATGGGGTTATTATATTAGTTTGCTGATTAAGCTATTTTAAAGTTGACATAAAATCACTGAAAAGCTATTGAAAACACTTAGCAAACTAAACAAAAAGAGAAATCAATCTGCTGAAGACACGACACGTGAAAATTACAGACATTTTACAGGTATTTTTTAATAATTGTTATAAGTTTTAGGCTTCAGGCAAATTTAGGTTTTTTAATTGCATCTGTATATTAGTCCGGATAGTTCTTAAAAGTATGTAATGACATTTCCCTTGCAATCAAATTAATTTTTTAAGCATATACTTCTTGTTGCCCTATGAATTTTCGCATATACTTTTGAAATATGAAAAGCTGGGGTGGGGTCGTTTGTTGCCTTTCAATTAAAATAAGTCCATTAAGGTACTTACTTACTCATCTGTTTTGGGCAAAAAAATAAATTTCTTTTGAAACTTTGTGAACTGAAAGATTTCCACTGCTATAACATACTGTCCAAATTTGAGCAACTTTCTATGACGGTTTTTGAGATATTTGTGAAAATAGTTTTCAATTTTCTAATCTCCAGATTGCTGTCTGTTTCCACCATTTTGAAAATTGTTCTTAATCACGGCACAAAATAAACGAAAGAATATTAGCTCACGGGATGGTTTCCCTTAAAATTCTCTTCCACGTGCCGCTCATAACTCCGTGCTCATAACTCCGTGCTCATAACTCCGTGCTAAATACTTGATGATAAAAACCATCCGCTACGAAAAAATAAATCTACCGCCAAAATTAATCCGAAACCGAAAATATGGCGCTTAGATTTACAAAATGGTAGCCGCAAATGTAAACAACGCATCCAAAAATTATCAAATAGTTTTTTGATGACAGCTTTTGATAAAAATTAAAGATCATGTATAACTTTTAATACATTTTAGAACTATATAGGTTTTAGTACTATTTAACCAAAACGGGATTAGATGAGTAAGAACCTTTAAAAGGTACTTATCGTCTATTTTGGACGAAAAAAATACAGTTTCATCAAGTTTTATTGATCCCTGTTTCTTATAAGGAAAAAAAAATATGTATAACAATAACTTAAATATCAAAAACGCCTATTTAGGAAGGACACTGCTTTTAAAATCATCAAGCAATCGATATCTAGACGAAGTGTGCATAGTTTTTTTTATCTAACTAAAAACAAAAATGAAAAGCTATTATCAGGCTGAAAGGTACTTACTCACCTAAAGCAGTTTTGATAAACCTTTATTGAAATTCATGTAAAGAGCAGTTGGAAGTCAATCTAGCTGCTAAATATCACCTCATTTGATTCAGTCAAATAAAAGTAAAATAACTCCCAAGTTTGTAGAAATGCTTAATTTCTTCTTGGTTTCTTTTGTTTAGTCTATTTGAAACTCAAATATCTCAAAAACCAAACATTAGCTCAAATTCTCTTAGGAAACTACTCTACTGAAAACGAAATTTTTAGAAAAAAAAAATTATTCCATGGATTCAATTTTCTTAGTAAATGTCCAATTCCCTAGCTGCTCCTTCGAATTATAATTTCTTCTATAGAAAATATGCTTAGAGTTTGCTGGCATAACAACTACGCATGTAATTGTGACTCAAATGATATTTAACATTGCCTGTAGCTCTGTTATTTGTTTAGTATTTTGCTCAGAGAATACCGTGAATGGAATTTTAGAAACATTAAAGGAGAACTGAGGGCAAGGTAACAACTTTGTCTTAAAAGAAGCTCCTTTGTAACCTGAACAAGAAAATATCAACCAACAATTCTAAAAATGTTTTGTTAGCCCAGGAAAAGCATTTGTTTAAATGAAAAAAATAAAAATATGAAGTCACAGGTGCGAATATTTATGTTGAAATATGCTGAAATATGACATCAAATGGTTATAGAGAGGGCAACAAAAATGAAAATTAAACTTAGATAACTTTTAAGGATCTAGAAACTATGACATATATCTTTATTTTAAATGCTTCGTTTATTTACTTATAAAAGTTAGTGAAAAAACACTTTATGTAACATACTCAACACAAATCTACGTTTTTGTCTCGCACCTGCAACGTCACAAATTCAAATTTTTTAGAAACTTTAAAATGCTATAACTTTCGAAATCTTTGTTTAAAACTGAAAAAGATTGGAGACAAATCAATTTATACATAGGCGAAACAATATGTGTAAGAACAAAACATAAATTGTTTTGCCCTCAGTTCCCCTTTAAAACAATCGCGCAATATCAAAACTAAAATGTTCTTTTGTCAAATAATTTAGTGAGAAAAAGACATACTTTTATGCGGATCACCAATTAGTTTATACTGTTCGTTTTTCCTTTCGTCACTTTTTAAGACTTCTGTGTCCTCATCTGCTTTTGTATTTTATTCTTTGCCTCCTTCTCAGGTTCCACCAATTTCGACCTTTCTTCAACGTTTACATAAAATGTATTTACTATATAGCTCTCTTACATTGTATAGAATATTTAATTTCTAGTTGATGGGTTTTTCATTGGAATTGTTCTCAAGTTTAACCCAAAAGATAGCAAAGACTATGATTATTACAACCTTTTTATTACGAGAATCCTAAAACTAAAAAATATGGATTAAACTCTATTTGTAATAGAGCAAATCAGGTATGGAAAAATATACCTGTAAACTTAAAAAATGCTAAAAGCCTTACGGCTTTTAAAACTAACCTAGCAGTTAGTGGGCTAATTAAATGTCAATGTCCTATATCCAAAATATATATTGTAAATTTAGGATTTATTTAAATTTCTCTCTTTGTATCTGTAAAATAATACTCGATTTAAAATACATTTTATTTTGTTATTATATAAAGTATTTTGTTGACAGTTTTTTTGTTATTTAGGATAAGAAGAATAAAGAAATGGCAACAAATTACAGGTTTCGCAAAGAAGAAGAAGTAACGAGTGGAAGCAAACAAAAAAATGTGGAAAAAGTTGGGGAAACTATGGTAAACTATTGTATACCATTTCGTTTAAAAATGTTGTTTTGTGCCATATTCGTATATTTTTAGTTAAAAAAGGAACCTGAAAATAGTTATAACTCGGAACACAGCCAACTCGCAACTGTTATAACATGATGTTTTCCCAAAAGGAATCATAAAAAAAAGAAAAAAGTTTCATTACATTATTCATGCAGTTTAGTTTCGTATTGGCTTTTGGTTCTAAAATTATAGCTACAGCATAGTATATAAGATTGCTAAATTTACTTTGCTTATCTGTATTATTTCAGTATTTGTCTACGAACCTAATTTAACCAATTTAAGTATTAACCAATAGGACTACATCATTTCTACTAAATCACAATCAAAGTGTTAGATTTAAAATCTATTATTGAATTTTAAATGGATTTATGTCTAAGTGTTCCAATAATTTACCTCAGGCGAGAAGGGCGCTCTGTCAGGCCGGACCTTATTTTGACGGCTATCATATATTGTTCGCTTTCCATACAATCGAAAGTCCCGTCTAGTTTCTTCAAATTTAATTTCAAAAAACTAATTTTTGACTTTTTGGATTAAGATGCCTCTTTGCAATTTTATAAGAAAAAAATGATTTACTTGATCAATTTTTGTTTTAAACTCGAATTACAGAGTCTAGAAATACAATTATTATGACATTATAATTACAAAAATACAACGATGTGATGTTACAGCTGATTATAGTTTAAAAAAGTAGATAAGACCCTGTAAAAGGCTTTTTAAAGGCGTTTTAAAAATATTCCTATCACACATGGCGATGCTTTGAATTCTGCAAAGTTTAGCCCAATATATTTGAAGCGCGAAGGAAATGACTTGTGTTGAATGTTATTGCTTAAAAATACTGGAATCTTTGTATGTGAAAATTAAAAACAGATACCACATTTTAGATCCCTAATACTGGATGCATACACTTTCCGGATTTTTTTTTGGATTTTTTTTATTTAAAGTACAAGTTAACTCTAAAAAGTCTGGGAGGAGGGCGACTGCGACTTTTTTAAATAATTTGAAAACTTCTTATGTTACCCCTCTTGTTTTTTGACTTTATTTATGTATATATTACACATTTTTTCCTAAAATTTCAAGGCGATTGACGTTTTGAAAGAAAAAATATTTGTATTTTAGTAAGCCATGATAGCAAAAACAGCATTTTTACCATTGAGAATCCAAAAAAATGGATTTTGCTATAACTTTTTTATTATTGATCAAATCTTAATAAAACTTATACAGAATGTTCGTTTTATGAATGTCACCTAAAATTTTGAAAACAAAATCACGTGACATTTTTGAGACGTCAGAAAAGGGTTATCTAGTCAATCTAGTCCTTTCATTCCCTTTTATTGGGAATATTTTGAAACATTTTCATGATATCAGCATTCTTGATAGCGTGATCCAAGTGTTATATATGGCTCTTAGGGTCTATGTCAAAGGGTATAGAAAACATTTTAAATACGGGTAGAAAAATTTGACTTTTAATCGAAAAATCTCTTCAGAAATCTAAGAACAAATCGATTAGCACCTACATCTTATTGATATTATAGTTTAGCCTATTATTATGTACTCTTACGATATGGAACTCAAAAAAACATATTTACAAAAATAATTTTACATATCAAGTTTCTATGTAAACATTCCAAGTTTCTGGGGACAAAAAAAATTGGATTAATTTTATAAAAGACTTGTTGGGAGTTTTTTTATAAAAACTTAAAAAGCATCAGTTTTGTCGGTAGAAATACGAAAGTACTTTTATTCAGTTGAAACTGTTTCAAATATTGGAGGCATGCTTATTGTTCATAATTTCAAAAAATAACAAAAGAACGATCACTTATTTTTTAGAAATAACTTTTACACTGTACCATATTATAGCAGCTACAAATTATATTTTTATGAAGTTGATCTGGATAGCAACTGTAAAACGCCGAAGAAGTACAACACACATAAAATGTATATGTAAACTAAAAAGGAGAATACTTTGATGCAAATTTTTTTATGTATGACTTTCTGATTCTTCCATTTAGCTGTTTATCCTCGTAATCAGCAATTTTTCTCAATGAAACAAGCGAAACAATGATACCTGCAAAAATAGGGTCAATGAACATCTGCAGGATAATCATTTCCAAGCCATTTCTGAATTTTGGAAACACATGCGCATTAACAATAGAGATTACGGCCTTCTTATAACAAAACAAAAATTCCCTGTAAACGATACTTGTTCCCAGTTGTTTTCTCAGACAGTTATTTCTACTAATGCGCATAGACCAAACTTTAGCGTGGTCTATATCGGTTTTAGTGATGTGGAAATTTAGGATGTTCTAATAAAAAAAAATTACCAAATACTACGACTAGACTTAATTTAAACTTATAGGGTATAGAAATCGTTTATCTATTATGCAATGAGTATGAAAACTTAGTAATATTTTCCAGAAAAGTCAATGAACAAAATGAATACAATGAATAAAATATGTTCTTTATTTTTTTTTTCTTCAACAAATTGTTCAGGTATTACTACTTTTTACCTTTTTGATATTTAGCAAAATATAGGACTGATGTAATCTCAGGAAAATGATAAACCCAATTAGTGATGGAAAGACATGAAGTTATTTTCATTATAAATATTGTCTTACCAACATTCTTCAATTAACGACATATGCTGAGCCTCAAGCTCTTTTTCAAACTTTACAATAAAAAAGCTAGCAATACACCTTTTTGGTCAAGAAATATGCTTCTTTTTGATAACTTTAGGGAAACTGCTGGCTACACTAATAAACCTTAAAAAACGACATATACAGTGTGTCCCAAAAGAAGTCTTATAATTTTTAGTTGAAGCAACTTTTTCAGAAGAAGATTTCACCATTACAAAGAAGATTTTAGTAGCTTTTAGAAAATGTATAATTTGTTGTTGTTTTGGGATTATTGTTTAAGTTATGGGGCATTTTGTCGCCTAATTAGGAGACCTTTTCTGTTTAGACTATGATTAAAAGTTTTAAATTTCTTTGTTACAGAGAATAAAATCATTTCTTGAATCGATACTATATAAATACTAAATTCCTACTGATACCTATGAAAAAATTCATATTCCAGGTGAGCATGTTATTCATAACCATTTAAGTGTCCTAAAAAGTGCTATCAATAATAATAATAGTGCCTCTGAAAACAATTGCCTTCCGAAAAATATATTGGTTACCTAAGATGCACAAGTCACCAATAAAACCACGCTTTACATTAGCATCTCCTAAGTCATCTATTAAACCTCTTTCTAAAAATATTACTTCTGCTCTTAGATTCATATATAAACAGATTTATTCATACAGCAAGAAGGTCAAATATTTTTTATGTGTCAATGCTTTTTGGGTTGTTCAAAATAATAAAGCAGTTATACCAGCAATGAACAATATAGCAAAGAGTTATGCAAAAATTTGAACGAAGGGGGATTCGAACCCACTACCTTCACATCGGTACTGTGCTACTCTCTACCGACTGAACTATTCGACCATTATCAACGTAAGTTACTTCTGTCACATTAAGCGAATACCGCACGATTAACACAACCGGAGTTCGAATCCCTCTAATTCCAGAATTCTGCACGAAGAGGAGCCAGTGATATATCACAAATTCTGTACTATCGGTGATGGGAGGATCCTTACCGGTCAGCGTATGCTGACGTTACTACTTATTTCCTTTATAACTTGGATTCAGTTGAGCAAAAACGATTAATACTTATTTAAACTCAGTTTTAAAACTTTTGAGTGTTTAAAAGTGTGAAATTGCGGGAATTGGCCCTCTAAAAGGAATATTATGTGGCCGCCTGTTGATAGAAAGGTATTACCTTTACTATTGAACTATTTAAATTTTAGGTACGTATTCTCAAAAAATCACATTAACATTAGAAGTTATTTAACATTATTAACATTATTAGTTTGATTCCCTCAAATGTAGTAAAAAACTAGAAAAATTTCAATAACAATAATTCGTGAATGGTTCCAAACCAAAAATTAAAAATTCTACTTGAAATAACAATGATCAAGATCGTAATTTTTAAAAATGAGAATATCAAGTTCAAAATTGTTTCTTTACGGTGCTCTTGGGTAAAAAGATTAAATAATAAGTCCAAATGGAATATTGTTCTTTACATTCTATAGCAGGTGTCTTGGAAATCCATTTACTGTCCGTTCAAAAATAGTTTTTTTTCCTTAATAAAATTTAAAGTTTCCTCCAGTTATATCAAAAAACAATTCTACTAGGAAAAATAATTTTGTTTGTAACCCAACTGCTACTTCTTTAGTTTACTTATCTTAGGGTTTGTTTAATACGTTTATTTAAATTGAAAAGAAGGTAGCTGATTTTTCTGCTTGCAATGCAAATTTTCTATTTCAGCTATTTTATAGTGGCTGTTTTAGTGGCTGATTTGTTAGTGAAACGATAAACAAATCATTATATAATTATCTAGAAAATAAAACAGATATATAAACATTCGAATATAAAAAAAGATAAAAGTCTAGGGAATTAGTGGCGTTCACCGATCATGCTACCGATCACCGGTTACTTACCACCAATAATCGATCACCGACCACCGATCATTTACCAACGATCACCTATCGACTGACCACCCATCACCGACCACAGATCGAAATACCGATCGTAAAAAAATAAAAAATTTCAGTTTTACTATTTACTTTTAGACTATGTATTGTTTATTTTTTTGCAATTGAATCGCTTTTTACAATTTATTTGTTCAAATGAAAAAGACTTAACTACAATCTTAATTTTCGTAGAATATTAATTTTTACTACACTATGTTTACTGAGTAAAAACAATGTTACAATAACACAAACCTCATTTTTTCTCTTAAAAATTTTATTATCTCAATAAACAAAAGAAGTTGAAATATCTTTAAACATGCTTCTGTAGGTATGGGTAGTCAGATTTTTTAAGAATTTGGTTTCAAAAATAAGAACAACTGAAACTCACTCCAATTTTATTTGTTACTATAAAAATAATCATATAAATACGGAAGCCGATAGGTGCAATTTTTTTCAACTAATTTACGTTGACTTTCAATTAACTTTGTTGTTTTTCAAGTAATTTATGTTTTTTTTCAAATAGGGTAGTCTGGGGCAAACGCGACGTTTTGGTGAAGACGTGCGTTCCTACTGAACATGCAACATGGGCATGTACTCAGCAGATCTTCACTATCCTAACCATCCCTACTATCCTAACCATCCTTATTATCCTTACTATCCTAACCATCCCTACTATCCTAACCATCTTTACTATCCTTACTATCCTAGCCACCCTTACTATCCTAACCATCCTTACTATCCTTACTATCCTTACTTTCCTTATTATCCTTACTATTCTAACCATCTTTACCATCCTCACTACCCTAACCATCCTAACCATGCTTACTATCCTTATTATTCTGACCATGGTAACTATTCTAAGCATCTTTGCTATCCTTATTATCCTTACTATCCTAACCATCTTTACTATCCTAACCATCTTTACTATCCTAACCATCCTTACTATCCTTACTATCCTAACCATCCTAAACATTCTTACTATCCTAACCATCTTTACCATACTTACTATCCTTATTATCCATACTATCCTAACTATCCTAACCATCCTTACTATTCTTACTATCCTTACTATCCTAGCCATCCTTACTATTTTTACTATCCATACTATCCTTACTATCTATATCCTTACTATCCTTGCTATCCTAACCATCCTTGCTATATTATCCTACGCATGTTCAAATAGCATGTTGATATTCAAATAGCAATGTTGATATTCAAATAACAATGTTGATATTCAAATAGCATGTCGATATTCTAATAACGAAACAAAAGCATTCTTCGCAATTAAACTTACATTTTTAGCATATTAAAGTCGTATACCTGAAAGAGTCAAGTCCTTGAATATATTTTGTTAGGGTAGGATAGCAAAGATGGTTAAGATAGTAAGTATGGTTATGATAGTTAGGATACTTAGGATAAGGATGGATAGGATATGATAGCAAGTATTGTTAGGATAATTAGCATGGTCAGGATAGTAAGAATGGTTACGATATTAAGGATATTAATTAACGTTAGGTTTGTAAGGATGTTTAGGATGGTTAGGATAGTAAGGATAGTAAGGATGATTAGGATAGTAAGGATAGTAAAGATAGTAAGGATGGTTAGGATGGTAAGGATGGTTAGTATAGTAAAGATAATATGGATAGTAAGGTTAGTAAGGATGGTTAGAATAGTAAGGATGGTTAGGATAGTGAGGATCTGTTGAGTACATACCCATGTTGCATGTTCAGCAGGAACGCACGTGTTCACGAAAACATCGCGCTCGCCCCAGACTACCCTATTTGAAAAAAAAAATTGCTATTTGAAAAAAAATAACATAAATTACTTGAAAACAAACATAAATTACTTGAAAACCAACATAATTACTTGAATATCAACATTGGTATTTGAAAAACAACATAAATTACTTGAAAAAAAAAAATTAACTGAAAATCAACATAAATTAATTGAAAATCAACATAAATTACTTGAAAAAAATTGCACCTATCGGTTTCCATAATAAACTGACAATATTTAATTTACAATATTTAGAACGGAGCAAAAAAGATAATATATATAATATTTGGAAGTGGTTGCAAAATTAGCCCAAATCATGATAGTTAGAAAATAATTACTTCGTATCGTATTTGCATGAAGTTACAATTAAAATCTATTATACCTCCATGGTATTTGCAAAGATTTCAAGGTGTTAGGATAGAAACATCTCATCTTCTTTAAAAAAGATACTTTTGTAAGTTCTTATACTAGATATAGTCCCTTTTTCTTTAAAAAGGCAACGAAAAATACGGAATCTTGAAAGCACATATATAATCAAGGTTAAGTTATATCGTGAGATGTTTTTCATCGATTTTTATAGCTAACATTTAAAATATAAACTGATGGAAATCTTAAAAAAAACGAACTAATCAATAAAGAAAATGCTGATAAATCAAATAATAAAATTGGTTATCTAAGCTCCTACGCTTAGGTTACACGTTTTATATTCAATTTAATACATATTTACTTATTAAGATTTTAAGATTTTTATTGAGAATAGTTCTGTATCAAGTGTATTGCGATATCTAGTTCTACCATCTACACATAAAAACATAACCTAGTTTTATAATGAAACATACCATCGGTAAAACCCAAAACGATTTCTGTGTTGAAGAAAGTAAAAGAAAGTTATTCGTTTTTTTTATTTATTTTGGGAAACACCTTTAATTTTTTACGATCGTTTTTTTGATCGGTGATCGGTGATCGGTTGTCGGTGGATCGGTGGTAAGTTATCAGTGGTCGGTAACCAGTGGTCGGTGCTAAGTAATCGGTGGATCGTTAGGCGGTGGATTTGCAGAACGCCGGGAACTAGTAAATGATTAAAAATAATGAAACAAAACAAATAATTACAATAGAAAATAAAAAAAATTATTCAAGTCTTGTAAAGAGAAAGTAAAACAAGTATTTAATATTTTCTTGTAAGTTTATAAAATGTTTAATGAGTTTTATATTCCTAGAATGGCTACCTTTTTGATAGTTCTCTCCTGACTTGTATTTTTGCTGCCGTTTATATATATCCGTAGATTCACTTTAAGGGAATAACGCTATTTTTGTAGAACTTGATCAGGAAAATAAATTCAGTGAAATTATCTTCCCGCGAAAATGTTTTCCTACTTTATTTTCAAAAATAGACGTTCATGAAAAGAAAACAACATTGTATATAAGAATATTATTTTTGCTCAAATAAAAGATCAAATTTTGCAAATTTCTTTTAATTTGCTGTTTAATAATCTGACATAAAACTAATAATTAAAGTATAATAAAGAATAAAGGTTTCATCCAAGATGGTATAGGATAAAAAACCAACACAGTATTCAACTATCGCAACATGTTTCTCCTACGACTGTAGGCGTCTTCGGGCGAATTTTTCAATTAAACCTCTAAAAATTGAGATGCATAAATACAATTTTTTTGTGTATAACGTTTTTAATTTTGAATTATATACCTACCTTAGGGGTACTAATTTTCGCGGGTATTTATTTTCGCGAAATTTGGTGATTTCGCGAAATTAAATACCCGTGAAATACGCTTGTTCCCATTTTACCTGCAATTTAGGCCAATTAACCCTTAAAAAGCAGAAAAAAATGAGTCCAATCGCGAAAATAAATACCCGCGAAACACCATTTTTTTCACTCGCGAAAATAAATACCCACAAATATTAGTACCCCTAAGGTATGTAAAAATAAATAGCCATAAAAGGTAATGTCTAAGCCAATGCAGTAAAAATACATAACTATGATATAATTATAAAAACATATAATCAAGTTGTCATAATTAACATCCTGGTGAAATAAGCTAATAAAATAAATATAATAGTAGGCTAGAGATGTTTCTATTCAATATGTGATTTACTAAACTACGAGTTGCGAGTTAACGTTTATGCTGCGAGTTACATTTTATCATACGAGTTACTAGAAATAATTATGCGAGTTAGAAAACTAACCTGCGAGTTGAATTTTACTTTACAAGTTACGAGTTACTTTTTTGAGTGAGTTACAAGTTTTTAAATATAATCTGCAAGTTAGAAAATTAATCTGCGAGTTAAGCTTTAATTTACAAGTTACGAGTTTCTTTTTGCGAGTCAAGTTTTTAAAATGCGAGTTAGAAACTGAAAGTACGAGTTGAGAATTTTAAAATGCGTGTTAAAATTTAAAAATACGAGTTGAGAATTTTGAATGCAATTTTTTTATTTTTACATATATTTAGCAAACTTAATAGTTACTTAATAGTCTAATTTACGTTATAACTACAATCTGTTGCAATGATTATTTGGAAAACATGCATTTCTTTTTAGGGCAAAGTTGGATACCAATTTTCGGAGGTATTCTGCCTTTAATTGAAAAAAAACGAATTGGTCGATGGAGACTGGGTTCTAGGCTGTAAGACCACGTGGTATGAACTTT
>JAYJMI010034895.1:0-12273 GCA_036873855.1 Sarsia tubulosa
GATAAGGTCAAAAAGTCAAATTTGTGATATTAATTCAATATAACGATTTGATTTTATTAATGGTCAGTGTTATTTCATTTTTTTCGATTATCAAAATACTGTTCTTGACTTTTATGGCAATCATGATCATTTGCTGCATGATGAGATTGTTATCGCCGGGGGTCCACTGGTAATTTATCCCTTGTTTTTAATTGTAGTTCAATAAAACTTACTTACTTTTGTAATGATTTGTTTTTGCCTTTAGATGATATAAAAGTTGCTATTGACAACATCAACAAATGTAGCGAGGCTATGAGGTTGGATATTGAACTATCAAATATGATTCAAGAATGTTATTTACCAAAATCAAATAATTTGTTTGATACAGAAGATACATTGTTATCTCTTGCTTCAAGTAATACTACAGATGCTATATTTTACTGTTGCATTATTAGCATTGGTAAGACCAACCCGGTTCATGTTGCTAGATATTTCGAAGATGGTGCTTTTGTTGGATTTTATTCAAGTGTGGTGCATTCACAGTTAAAGCAATATTTAAATTTAGACCAGTTGTTACCTTACAAAGTATATACAGCAGATGACATTAAATCAAATATTAAAAGAAATGAGTCCTTAAATGTTAACAGGAAAAAAGGAGGTGAATATTTAGGTTTGGTTACACTAATATGTAGGTTTTATCTTTATACAGATATCACAGGAATTTTCCAAAAATATTGAATTTTTAATGGTACAGTAAAAAAGATTTGCTACTTTTTGTTAGTGAAAATCTAAGTTTCTAAAGGTAATTAAAGTATTATTTTGATAAATTATAGTGGTTTTGAAACAAATAATTCAACGTCGGAAAAAAATTTTAAATTCTGGGAAGGAAGTTTAATGTTATGTTATATCCTATTTCTTGTGTAATAAGAAAATTATATATTTCTTTTAATTATATCTTTCCGTTTTTATGTTTTGGTTGTTTGTCTCCAAAACTTGATAATGGTAATTCTGTTTTTAAAATTTATAGCTTTTTGATACTGTGGCAAATATTTCTAACATTTGAATCAATCTCATTATCTTAAGAAAATAAAAGTTATGGTAAATTGTATAAAATTTAATTAACTCAATAAATGTATATGTATCTACATTTAGGACGCCAGAGAAACACTGCCTTCAATAGGAATATATTTGCTCAGAAGAAAAGTATTAGTTCAACTTTAGCTCCTATATTAACAGGTTTTGAGGAATCACGAGTTATCAAATGCCCATTTCTTTTGTGTAAATGTTTACACAAAAACCAAAAATGGCAAGAACAGCTTGAGCCTTTGGGCAATGGAATGCAAAGGTAAAAATACGCTATTTTACAATACTTTAAAGCATCATATGTTTTTCATCTATATAATTGTATAAGATTTAGAAAATGCTGAAATACTATATACTATACTATAACAAGTTTTATTCTAAAGGAAAAATTAACTCTGTATGATATACCTGTGAATTGAATATCACTTAGAGTTACTCAAACTTTGTTGCACTTACTTTCAAACATTATTTTTTTTAGATTTTATATTTGCCATCCTCATGATATAAACGAGGATTGGGAAAGAAGATTAGATTTTCATCGAGTAAATCCTGTTGAAAGTAACTCAAAGTCTGTATGGCAGAAAGATGTCATTATTGAGTCATTAGAAGATCAGTATTTGTTGTTATCCTCGTTACCCAATTTTCACAAATTGAGTTGGCAAAAGTGTATTACAACCAATCTTCATTCTGATCAAAAATACCCAAATAGTTGTAGACGACCTCCTGGCTCCCCAAGAAATCGAATTTTACAAGCCTGTGGCTACAAGGAAGATGCCTTTTCAGTTGTATCAGCATGCTTGCAAATTATAAAAGGTATAGAAGTGGATAAAATTTACCAACCTACAAGACGTAAACGTGTTTGTAAACTTAAAAGTATAGTTGGAGTTGGATATCCTGAATCTAGAAAAGATCCAGAAATCAATGTAAGATTTCAAAATGTTGTGCAGAGCATTGTCTTTAAGTTTATTGGTCCCCGGTGAAACCGGAAGAACCTATAGTTTCACTCTTGACCGTCTGTCCGTGTTTTCGTGTGTCCGGCAATTTGCTCAATAACTGTAATTATTTTCTTTGAAATTTTACATTTAGAAGTCATAATAATATCTTAATATTTATTTTTGGAATTTTCTGAAAAATTCTAATTGTCCAGAAAATGGGGTAAAAATGGTCAAAATTTGTCTAAATTTGACTTTTTTGGCTCTTCTTAAAAATCTGTTTTGTTTTTTTTTAATTTTTTTATAAATTAGTATAGAATAGTTAACCAATGATGCATTTGTTTATTTTTGGAAAATATTAAATTCTTGTAAAATTAGGTAAAAAGGGCCAAAAACAGGCCAAAATATGATCGACATACACTTTTCTCAAGATCTGTTATGTTTTTTTTTTGATTTTTTCAATGATGTTAAAGTACCATAAGAGATGTTTTATGATATAATTGTTTGATTCAGGAAAATTCTTATTGTTCTTTAAATAGAGGTAAAAGGGTCAAAATGGGCCTAAATTTGACGTTTTTTGGCTTTTTCTTAAAATCCGCTCATTTTTTTTCATTTTTTTCATGAAGTTATAGTATAATAATAGTTAACAAATGATGGATTTGTTTATTTTTGAAAATTCTAAATTCCGGAAAATTGGGTAAAAAGGGCCAAAACGGGCTGAAATATGATCGGCATGCACAGTTCATTTTTTTGTTGTTAAATAATGATCATTTTTTTTATTCAAAAAAATTCTTAATTTCTTAAATTGTGATAAAAGGGCCAAAATGGGCCGAAATAGGATCGTAGCCCACATTTCTCTAAATGAAAAAGACAAAAAAATTCTGTTCAATAGTCTATTTTAAATATTTTTTGTAATATTTTAGTACCATCCATCTGGGTTAAATTTTAATCTAATTTTTCGGTCTTTAGAATATTTAGTTTTTCCAAAGTTATTCTTCCGGGGACCACTTGCATATGTCTAGCTTGTTATGTAGATTAGAAATAAAGAATTAATATTGATAATGTGATATGAAAACTTTATTTTATCACTGTAGGTTGTTGTAGACTACTATTAGTTTACTGTAGATATAATGTTTATACTTGTACTTATTTAATCTTACAGAATTTGGATGTTGTTAATATATTGCCAGTGACAAACGATAATAGTTCATCTTCTGATACAGGTGCTTGTATTGTAAGTATAGATGTGGAACACTTTTTAATCAATCATAATGAACCTTTTGACTTGGTCACCAATAGAATCAAATTACATTAAAAAAATTCAAAACTTTTCTGTCAACCTTTTTCTTCTTTTATCATAGATTTTTGTTTATTGAAATTTGTGGTTTGTTAAGTGGAATTGAAATCTAATTATCTCAAAAACTACACATATAAATTGGCTCCAGTTTTTACGTCAAAAAATTCAACCCGTATGGAAATCTCAAACCAGTTTGAGTTGAGTACGTCTCTCATGTAAACCACCTTCATTGTAACAATGACAATAACCCAGAATTATCTAAATCCCCGGTATTGTAACTTAGAGACATCCAAAAAGCAATACGTATGAATATCATAGCATTTTCATTCGCCAGCCCTAGACTACAAATTAAGTGGGAACACCTAAGTTAGCCCTAGAAGGAAAACAGTAACAATTGAGTCTCTTGGCGAAAATAACTTTTACTTTAACTTTTTTCGATTCGCAAAATTAAATGCTTGCGATAATTAATCCCGAATGATAAGAAATAGTGAATATATATATTATAATATTATAATATTTATACAATTTTGTAGGTTGAAAGTATTGAACCTGAATGCGACATTCAAGATGACTTAAATGCATCCGTATCAAATGAAGAAGTAAGTGTTTATCCGGTTATTTTTTTAAGTAATTCCACTTGCTTCTAAGAATACTTTCTTTGCATATATATGAATACAATGATACATCTTGGTTAAGTCTTCTATGTTCTCAGTAGAGTGCTCTATATCGTTTAGTGGAAGAGCTATATACAAGGTAAAGAAAAAACTAAGTTTTTTAGTACTAAAAGTTTCATGTTGTCTTTCGACAACAATCTAAAGCTAATTTTGAATACGATGATATATACCAAATTAAAGAGAAAGTGTTGCTTAAATATCAATGGCCATTTTTATGATTGGTCGAAAAAATGAACTTATTCTTTGAATATTTAATATGCAGAAATCTTATTATTATTCTGATTGGCTTACACATGAACGACACATTCACTTTAAATTAAGTTTATGATTAGTCTTTATTAAACATACAGTTTTACTTTCATTTATATCCCAAACTCCTTAATTTATACTAGCCAACTAATGTCCCAAATGGAAATGAAACAATGCATGAAATTGAAAAAGAAGCTCCATATGAAGCTAGAGAAACAATCGGTCCTCAAACTGTAAGTCTTCTTTATTTAAAGAGTATTTGAATAAATCTTGAAAAACCTAAATATATCATATTTAGTTGGTTTTGTTGGGGTTTTTTTATTAACTGTTATAGCGCCACCAATAATATGACATATTTTTATTTAGCCTAACTTCCAAGATGACGATAAAGATGGAGCTCTGAGTGAAGCTAGTGAAACAAGCCCATTATCCCCTCAAGCTGTAAGTTTCATTCATTTGAAAGCTAGTAAAAGCAATAAAATTTTTGTCAATGTAAAGATTCTATAGATAGGGCTTACGTTTAATTGATGTTTTGTTTATTGATGTTGACTTCTGATTTTTTATACAGTTATATTATTATAGTTTTGTTATTTGTTTGATACGCTAAGAACATATCTAAGAACAAACGAGGCTGGATCAATCTGAATGTAAAATAAGAACAACAAGGCTCAAATCAAATTTATATTTGTTCTTCTAAGTCAAAAAGTACTAAATATAGCTCAGTTTAGTTTAGCTACAGCGTTATTTATAAACCAACAATTTCTTCAGAACAGCTGCTTTTGCTCAAATAAGAGCGGACTTTTGTTGCACAAAATTTATGTGGTTAAAACTATTGTACATTTAAAACTCAAACATTGTGCAAATAATAAGAATGCTATTTAGAAAAATTAATGATTTTTAAAATTTATAGGTAAATGTATTCGTTTAGTGAAAAATAAGAACATTGAGGCTTGAACAAAACAAAAAAAATTTATCTGATTCATTGTAAAATAAGAACAAAATAATACGAAATAAGAACATGTGAGCCTTAGTTTGGACTAAATGCTAAGAACGGTGAGGCTCGAACCAAATTTACCCTGTTCTTATTTGAAGGAACTCTTACTTTCGTATATCTACATCTCATCTCAATTGAGTAGAAAATAAGTCAGAGTATTGTTTTAACACTGAAAGTTAGGGGGTCCAATACTCTGGGATTCTCTTAACATGCTTATTTTTATTTAGATTCTAATTCCAGCATTTACGAGAGATATACCTTTGTATGAATATTATTACACAGAACTTGTTCGTAAGGGGGATCTCAAATGGCGTATTCTAAATGATTCGTATCAAGTTGCTGTCATGAATAACTATGATTGCCGTGAAGGGGACTTTATGGTAGGATTTTTTGTATTCTTTTTTTATATATGTATATAAGTTTTAGCAAAGCGCACCTTGGTTCTAAAACCCAAAATATGAAGCATATATCAAGTCAGGAATCCAGGAGATTCTTCATTAAATTCTTCAATCTTGATCTTTGAATATTATCACCTAAATCTGGAGCCTTTTTTAAACTTTGTCAAGAGTTAGGAAGCATATTTTTAGGGTAATCATTTTTTATCATTTTTTAAAGGATGTCAATTGTGTAATTACTCTACAGTAGTTCATCAGTGATTATCCCATGTTATTATAGGTATATGATTTTGTACATGTCAGTTGTAAAGTGACTGGTGATATAGTTGATCTATTCTGCTCATGCGAAAGTTATTCAACGTTTCAAAGAACATGCAACTGCTGCCATACAAAGTTATTTAGAGATATTTACTCTATTTTATTGAACGATGACCCATTTCAGTATTCACCCATCCTTTCATTAATGTTAAAAAGGTTACTGGAGGTTTAGCGTACAGTTCAGAACCAGTCATTGAATTACCTGCAAAAAGTGGTGTCCAACGGTTTAGCATTACAGTTGATGATGACCCACAATTTGTAACAGTCTTTACAGCTTGTAAAACTGGTCGAAAGATTGTTCAATGTAAATCTTCTAAATGTAAAATGCAGCAAGGACACACGAGAGCAGTAGTTACCTTACGAAGAGATGCAGATATTTGTCCACACTTATCAGCTTACAAGCAACATTTCATAAATGAACTCCAGTTTGAGTTAAATGATAGCGATTCAGATAGCGACTCCGAATGAGATTCCGATGAATATTGTCCTAACGTACTTCCAGATACAGAGGTAAATTTTAATTTTTTTTAATTTTGTCACATAATTCATTTTGATCTAGTTTCTATGGCAAAGAAGGTTATGTTCTAAGATAAGCTTACATTCATTCATATATTATTATAGCTAATTTTATTTGTAATACACTTTTCAAATCAAACTAAGTTTAATTATTATGACACGTATACATATGAAGCTTAGAATAAACGTTATATGTTTCGTCTTAAAAGTAAAATAATTTACCTGTTTTTTCTTATTGTTTCATTTAGTGGAATAAGGTATTTAATGAGAACACTGGTCTTTGGTGTTTCGGGAAAAATGTTCCTAGCACGCAAGTTGTTGATTGTGATCCGAAATCAAAATGTTTAAAATCAAATGTTCGTCAAAGGCATCAGATCAATTTGTACGATAATTATGATTTGTCGTTTTGTCCTGAAATTCCAAGTGAAACCTGTGAATGTAATGTAAGTATTGAGATGATTTATGCCTAAATCCCTAGTTTAATTAATCCTCAAATTGTGAAGCCACTTTTGATCTCTAATTTGAACCCTGTTTACCTACCATCCCCTATTAAACGTTTGAAGAAAAGTTCCCTTGTAGTAGGGTTGATTTTTCTAAAACATCCTCATTAGCCCTCTCAAATTTAATAGTCTTGTCTCGAGTACAGGGATTTATAGCATCTCAAGTGCGAATCAATTTGAAAACTACATTATCATCAAAACAGTTTTCAACTATTATGATCAATAATTTTAATCTTGATTTATTAGGCTGGATGGTTTTCAGAAGAATATCCTGAAGGAGTCGCTAAGTTTTCGGAGAAAACAAATTTGTATTTAAGTTATGGTATAGCTTTATGTAACGTTAACTATAGATTATGTGTTGATGGTAATTGCAAATTGTTTTGGACTGGCGAAAAAGAATCAATATTTCGCGTTTCAAAGTTTACATGTGCTGGTTATGAGATAGGTAATAGTCTAATAAAATTAAATATATATTTTTTATAGTTATCGTATTTAATAACAATAGTAGATTAACATATTAAGACCCTCACTTGAGCCTCTATTGGCAAAAATAAATTTCATCGACTATCAGTGATTTAACTTGAAGGAAGATTTTGACATGGAAATCTTGAAAAGGCATGAAAATCTTGAATGTTTAAATTAACAGCAACAGCTTCTTGTGTTGGCTGGATTATTTTGAATACAAAGTTTTTATAAATAGAAAAGTTGGGTTAGTTGGAATGTTTTATAATTGAAATGAATTTTGATTTTAGGTTGGGAGTTTGTTGAGTTCGTATTGAATGGTAAAAACACTTTTACTGGGTTTGTGAAATGCTTCAATGCAAAATACGATAGATCTGATCCCAATGGACAATTATTTATGAGTGTTCCACTATTTATTGATTGGTTTTTCGCATGGGCTTCACGTATGAACATTGACTTTCGAGAGGCGTGCAAATGGTGCGAGGGTGATGTTCGAGTAGTTGCATGTGATGGGACTAAACTTGGTATTGGTGAGTACTTCAAAAAATTTAAAAGTGGGATGAAAACTCAAGTTATTTAAAAAATATAAGGCATTGTCTCTTTAATTGAACTTTCTTCTTATATATTTTACTTTGAAGCATATCTTAAACACAGGTAGCAAACTTTTAAGAGAGATGAATTACGTGTTTATCTTGGATTTTAAAATTTGTATATTTTAGGTTTTAAAAACACATTTGTTACTCCAATCGAAACACCCACGAAAAAATGCGATGTAACGCAAACGCAAAATAAACGGCACAATAGATGTTTCATCCCAAATGACCCTCGATGTAACGAAGAAATGCGGAAAAAATATGCTGTAGCACGTAATCATCTAAAGCTATTATGTAATGCGATCCTTTCATCCGATACAAGTTACGTTACCGATAATGACGAAAGTAACCAAGGTTTGAAATTCTATTTACCGAGTGATGCTCTTGATACGATCAATTATTTAAAAACGATCTACCATCAGATCTAAAACGTGCATACGCTGTTGTATTTCTAACACTCTCGTATGATTCATGCGTGGACGCGATAATACCATTACGCATATGTCATAATGTTATAGAGTACACATCAACGATGGTAGACAATATTTTTTCTTACCATCTTAAAGCATCTTGTATTGAGTTTTCTGATCTTATTCAGATGTCATCAAAATATAATAATGGGAAACCTACCTGTGACATATTGAATTTGCTAAAATGCTGTGCTATAATGGTTCTGCAATTACAGCAGCAAGATACACCGCCTGACCCTCCTTGTATTATACCTGGTACATACAACCCTGCAAAGTACGGGCGTACGTTTTATTTCACTGAACATGGTTGCCAGATACGTGAAATGCGTCAATTTTCCATCGACTCGAAGGCAAGCAGTATAAAGTATGACGACCTTCCAGAAAGTAAATGCAACAAAATTTATCCCCAAGTTAATAAAAAGGGTGTTTCGTACCTTTTTCTATGGTTCTGTCTATTGCATGGTCATTGTCTCGGGTATCACATTATTCCTGGATCCGAAGGTAGAAAAGACGCAGCAGCTTCGTTATACACCCATTTACCTACGCCTCCAGAAGAGATCTTTTACGATTTTGCGTGTAGCTTGTCAGAATATAATCACAACAGAGAATCTGGATTTTTCAAAAATACTAGGTATTATCACGATGTTTTTCATGGGTTCACCCATAAATGTTCCAAGGTTTTCCGATGCGATCGTTTAAATGGTTTCGGAGGGTTAAACACGAGCATCTGTGAACAGTTTAATAGTTTTATACAGAACATAAAAGTGTCATCCAAACTAATGAACCAGGCTCACTTTAACTTTTATTTACAGTTTTTTATCCATATATGGAATCAAAAGAAACAAAAATCTTTTGAAAAACGTAGCTTTATCGCTAGATCTGCCGAAGTTTAAATTGATGGATGGAAACGATTTTCAATTTATTTATGAACTTTACATTGGTAAGTTAAATGTAATATAACATTAAAACGATGGATAAAAAATTGATCTACTTGCTCTACAGAAGTATAACAATCAGAAAAAAATACCATGTGCAAAAATACCATATGAAGTTTTTCATGTTAATTTTATTACTACTTTTTGCTTATTTACAATCCTTTTTAGGCTGTTTTTGTTTGTACAAGCACATTGATAATACCTTTGAGGATTTAATATTTTTTGCTTAAATTAATTACTTGAACTACTTTTTTTGTATATATTTTTTCTTGTAAACAGATGCCCTGTTTTGCGTATATTAACTGCTGAATAACAAAGTTAATATTTGGTTAGTTTGAAAGTAAATATTTACGTACAATTACATACAATTGACATAATTGACACTGTTTTTAATAAACCCCTTTGTTGGTAAGGACCGTTAATCTTTCACCGCTTGCACTGTAAAAGTAAAACTACTAAATTTAATTGCCCCTGAGTAAAATGATGTAACACATTCTAAATAATCACGAGTCTTTTTTTATATAATTACAACATTAAATATAGTTCAAGAGGGATAAAGTCAATTAAATTCTTAAATGTAGGTCTCATATTATAAAACTTTTCTTTCTGATACATTTTTCCCTCCAGACTTTTAGTAACGTAGGTAGCGTAAAATAAAAAAATGAGTAGTTCAAAATTGTTTAGATTAAGTAACTACGGATACTCATGACACGTAACCGTAAACCGTATGCCACAAATGACGTAAAGTACAGTAGCCTTTAATATAGAGATTTCGCAAAAGCATAAATTTGTTCATTAAGTAGTTAACTCTAATTAAGTAGTTGCTCAAATACCGTAAACCTCCGACTATAAGCCCAAGGCTTATACACTCTCGTAAGCACTTTTTATATGGGCTTATACATGGGGGGGGAGCTTATATACGGGGGGGGGGGGTTTATACATGGAATGGAGTTACTGTTAGGAAAATTTCTATTTTTTATACCGATAGGCAAACGGTATGTTGATCAAACTAACTAACATTATTTTTTAAGGTAGTTGTTATGACTTGCTTCATTTTGCTTTAGTTGTTTACATGATCTAAAATAAAAAAAATAAAATAATAAATTGTATTACATATACGTTTCAACAGTTTGCTAAAACAGATAAGCTTGGAAAACAGTTAAAACAAAACAATGAATACATTTCCCCCTGTCTATCGAATGCCGTCTTTTTGAAGTTATTTACAACACACAGTTTTATTTTAACTCTTAAAGGGGCTTACTCAGGTGAAATTATTTTGTGAAACTTATATTGAAATTAATGTATTGCAAAGAGCAGTGCAAGACGAAACATGACGTGTACTAAACGTGTTCAACTTTTCACTGGCAGGAAGCCCACATAAGATACTTATGCTTATAATACAACAGAATAACGAATTTGAAGCAATTTCTCCGCATATTTTGAATTTTACTAAACGAGTTCATCTTTTCACTAACAGGAAGCTCACATAAGACTTATGCTTTTATAATACAACGGGATAACGAATTCCAAACAATTTCGCCGCATATTTTGAATCATACAATGATTAGCTGTATGGAGCCGGCTTCAAAATAGTAAGGATTAAACTAAGGAAATTTTACTAAACGAGTTCAACTTTTCACTAACAGGAAGCCCACATAAGATACTTATGCTGATAATACAACGGGATAACGAATTTGAAACAATTTCTCCGCATATTTTAAGATACTTATGCTTATAATAAGTATTGGTTTGACAGCGGACTGGTAGCAGGGATGACACAAACAAGCTTAAAGCATTATTTCTATTGCGGTTCCTAATCTGAAAAGTGAAATAGAGAAGTATCTAGTATAGGGCTTAGGGGAATCTTTGGAAGAATTAAGGCAGGGTTGGTTAATGCAAATTATAATTAATAAGCAATCTTTAATAAAATAGTGAAATAAAAGCTTTTTTTTTTAAGAAAACTTAACCAGACATTCACAATGTGAAAACATCGTTTGGCATAGTTTACGTTACGCTTTCTATTTAGAACCTACGGATATATATAGGGCAGAGAGAATAAATGGCAGCAGAGAATCATCAAAATCAAAAATTACCTAAGAATAAAATAAAATATTTTATTAACTTTATAAGAAAATATTAAATGCTTGTTTTGCATTGTCTTTTTAAAATATGATTCAGTTTTAATTATTTTCTCGTGCAGAATTTATTTAACTGATAATCTAATTACAACTCGAATTGTTCCACTGTACTACAACTGTGCAAACGATACAAGTTTTATCAAAATAAGACGAAGATGAAGATATTCATAATTATGTTTTTCTCGAATTGCGCCTTCCCTGGGTCTTATCTCTAAAATCAAACCATAACTACTATACTCATTTAATCACAAAAAAAATCCTGAAGAATTCCAAGATTTGCATCGAATAAAAGTTATTGTATTTTAGATACATTACACAGAATTTTTAATAATTTCTCCCTGAAAAATGTTTTTCTAAAAAAAACTAAATATGTGTCTCAGGTAAACATTTCTCGTAATTTCAAAGGGTTTAAAATATCAAAGGACTGAAGTAAGAGAATGGCAAGATTTAAACTCGCTTTTCCAAGATAAAACTTGGAGTGTTTAATTTACACTACATTCTCAAGTTAAAGCAATGATGAATACTACTATTGTAATGATAGTATAGTAGTAACAAAAGAATAATCGATTACTGTAATATATTAATTTACCTTAAAGGTACTTACTCATCTTACTCAGATACTTCTATGTGTAGTTTGTGATATATTTGAATTTCAAACCCTGTAAACAAAAGAAAACAAGAAGCAGATTGAGCTTTTTACAAAGTTTGGAGTTATTTTACTTTTAATCGGCTGAATCA
>JAYJMI010035117.1:0-12271 GCA_036873855.1 Sarsia tubulosa
ATTTTCAAATTTTTTCGATATAACGAACTAGTTTTTATTTCCCCTGGAGGTTTGTTATATCGAGAGCCTACTGTATTTTTATAGCTTAGTGCCACTTTCTAAAATTAGTGTAATGATCTCAAGAGATCTTCCGCCTATCTCAGTCGGTATGTCTATGGTATAATAAAATATAAGTAAGTCTTCTTTAATTTCGCAACAAAAAAAATCTACTGCCGTTAGAATTTGGTAAGGCTTTAAATTATAATAGTTTAAAATATAGTCTAAGGTCGCAATATATGGTCTAAGGTCGCAATATATAGTTTGATTTACGGCATGTTAATATCTTTTCCTCCTACGGAAAATCAGAATATTATTAACACTTATATAAATAGAAATAAGGGTCGAAACTATGCTATAGTATATTGTGAAATTAATACAACCCAGAGCAAACAAATTTTAATATTACTATTTATTACGGTATTTAGTGATAATTATAATTTGTATGTTATGTGTTTATTATTTTTGGATAATTTTTGGTAATATGTTTAATTTTTAACATTGTATATGTCTGGTTAAGGAATCTTCTATTTTATTTGTTCTCTTCTCTATCCTATGTAGACTTTAAAAAAGTCGTTTATCAAAAACAAAATACGCACGGAAAAATGTGAGTTCTCCTACGTATGTTCTTTAATTTTTTATCAACTTTAGTGAACGACTAAACTAGTCTATATCCTATGTTAACATTTCAGAATATATATATCATTTTTTTATACTCGGATGTTGGGTCAACTAGTGACGGCAGTCAACTACAATTGTAGTAACTATTTAGTCCGAGTCCCTTTAACGCACGGCGAACCACACTCTTGTTTCTAGGCAACTATAGAAACCACGTGTTTCCCTTGAAACACCCAAGGCTGACTGGATGGTATGGCTATTTCTCCCCGCTGAGTATCGAACCGGGGTAGCTGTAATGAAATGAGAATGTGTTACCATTATGCCATGCCATGGCAAAGGTTGTAACTGCAAATTTCGAGTTACGCGTTCAAATTCGCTAGATTAGTTTTATACTGACGTGACTTCTCTCACTGATATTACGTGAGTATATTAGATATTCATTACACGTTGTATTTAAACCTTGAATTATTTATCAATTACCTGGAATGAAAATGGAAGTTCTGACGTCATTCAAAGTAAAAGAGGAAAGAGATACGTGAGAGTAATGTGATTCATTAATTCATAATGAAGATAAAGTAACTTGTGATTACTACTTTATACATTCAACTAGCCTATCGTTTATACATTCAACTAGCCTATGCGGTTTTTATAGAAAACAAACAGAAAATACAAGTTATGAATCAACATCAATGCATGGAGATAAACTCTATTTCATATTTTAATTGCAATATTACAGAGGGTTGTGTCTACCTTCATTATTAATACAATCGAGAAAAACTGGTCTACGACTCAAGGCAATTGTTACAAAGCTGTTGTTGTTCATTTGCAATAGAGGTAATACGCTATGTTTTCCGATTTATTGCATTGATTTACTCAAGGAGCATTAAAATAAGAAGGAGAGATATCTAACAGAATCTTTATTATAACTTCTTTACAAAGCGGTTTTACTTTGAAACCTAAGCGTGATTCGCTCTCATTTTAACTGGTGTAAAATAATTTTTAGACAACTTTTATTCGATGCAATATTTTATTTTCTACTTTTATTTGTCCATGCATAAATTATTATGTAATAATATTTGGCTAAATAAAGGGAAAATAAATTTTTCAAGTTTATGCACAGGATTTTTTGTATCGAAAACACAGCAAATTGAACTTATCATGCTTTGGAGTTCCAAATATCAATCTCAAATAAACGTCTTTTTTTATAATCGCAGCGTTGTAACGGCGTTGTAACTTAACAGCAAGTAAAGGAATAAAAGTATTTTCATCTGTTATTACTTTTGCAGTTTTCACTTTAGAGTAACGCAGTTATCGGCTCTTAAAAAGTAGTTAGCTTGAACAAAATTTTACTTTTTAAACTAATCATGTTATCAAAAAGCTAATTAAGATGACATTTACACTGTTTTAATGAGGTATTAACAACTTTATGACGTTTTGAATCACGCTTAGTACAAAGGAAGTAAACTAGATGGCTCTCCTTCTTGATTTACTCATAGTAAAGATCGAACTCGTTTCAATCAAGTTAAAGATAGTGTGCTGATTATTGATACAGAAGTATTTATTGCTAGAGAGTTTAAGAGGATTCAACCTAATCTTGGGTGTTTCGAAGATTTTGAATTACCTAGGATGAATTTATTATTTTCGTAGAGAGTTTGTTGGAGTTTCCTTTAAGAAAGTTAATTGCTAAATGAAGAAAGCTTGAATCAGGGTTATGACATGATTTGTTGCAAATCAAATGTGTTCATGATTTTAAATGATAATATAGTAACGCCATAAGTGATGCCGTACATACTGCAATAAAGTAGCCTACGAATATAGACCACGTTAAAGCTTGGTCTATGCACATTTGCAAGAAAAGCCATCTGAGAAAATGACTGGTAACAAGTATCTTTTACCGAGAATGTTTGTTTTGATAATAATAAGAAAGACCGTAAACTCTATCCTAATGCGCATGCGTTTCATAAATTCTGAAAGGGCTTTTGAAAATTCAGAAATGATTATTGTGCGAATGTTCATAGACCCTAGAAAAACGCGTTTTTCGTAAAGGGTCTATATCGTAGGCTAACAATAAATACGCTGCTATTATTATGTAATACGTGGTTTATCTTACAATACTAAAAAATTCTCTATATACAATGTGTTTTTACTTCTCTCATAAAAAACTCGCTACACGTAACTCGAATACAATCTACAAGTAACTCGAATACTCGCGAAGTCTAAGCTCGCTCCAAAAATATTTTTTGCAAAAGGCGTAGTTAATGTAAAGGGTCCAACTCTCGCAAAAAATTATTCTTGAAGCGATATTGCTCATAGTTTTAAATATACACAAGAAATATATTATAGTGAAGTATATAAAATATTTTAAACTCTCCATATAAACATCGTTTACAAAGCTAGGATGAACTTTCATTACAAAACACTTTTGCCGTAAAAGTTTATCTAACAAACGTTTCTCAGGAAAGTGCAAAGATAGCTATGGATGAAAGAATTTGTTATTTACAGATTTGTTATTTACAGAATAATTTGGTATAACCTTAAACAAAGTCAAACTGTTTCTGTCGAGTAATCAAAAAAAAAAGAAGATCTTTACTGGTATAATAAAAGTAGAAGCAGAAGCATGTCAAATATTTGAAAGGAAACTCTTTTAAATGTTATTTCTATATTTTTAAAAAAGTCATTTAAAAAGTCACTAGCCACTATTTGTATGTATATTTTTGTAAAAAGACGTTTAATTGAATTAGATTCGACTTCCTACGACTTTCGACCTAGTAATGCGTAATTTAAAGATGTATATAGAAAATAGAAAGTATGAGAAAGATCCAAACCACAGTGTGCATAAATTAACATATATTAACATAAGTTTTAAAACATATACGACGAGCTTCTACTTCCATTGAGATTCATGACTCATAATAACAGCTTACAAATAATTCATTCTATAATCATACTACGAGTCACAGGCCTACATAAAAAGTAGTAGCATCGACCTTAAAAGATTTGAACAAAAAAAAAAACACGTGATATAATATAGATGATTTTTCAAATAAGGACAGAAAAAGGGAGTCTATCAGCAACAAATACAAGAAAGTTAGAGAGCTCTTAAAACTAAAATCCCTAAGTACGAAGTACGAATATTAAGTTTGTTATTAAGATATGATCTCTGAGAAATGATAAAAAAGTCCAATCGATATAATGTCACGTAACTTATAAGAAGAAACAGAAGAAAAAAATTAAAATTATACACTATCATAAATGCTTTCTTCGAAAATATGTTCAAAAAATGTTCAGTTTCCAAAACTTAACTAACATGCCGCTCCCCTTATAACGAAAGCACTTCATAACTACTTTCATATACAATGAAAGTGGGACTAAAATACTTTTGTTCTTTTAGAAAACAAGCGGGTTTTTCATATGAGGCTCTCTCTCTATTTTTTATAGCTTGAAGAATATATAACAAAGGCAAAACCTTCAGGACTTGAAGACTTTTAAACTTAGATTTTTTATAGCTTGAAGAATATATAACAAAGACAAAACCTTGATGACTTTTAAACTTAGATTTTTTATAGCTTGAACAATATATATCAAAGACAAAACCTTGATGACTTGAAGACTTTTAAACTTAGATCTTTGGGAAGCTGCTCCTCATAAATTTAGTTCAGGAAACTCTCTCTACTCAATGTTCAAATAAATAAAGTACAAAAAAACAACATTCTATTCAGTTCAAAGCGACGTTCCACCGCCGTCCGAATGTAACTAATATACATCATGTCTAAATATTTTCATCTTTTTAATTTATACACTCCCTTTAAACCTCATGTTTAAACCTGTCACTAGACTGTTTATCCTAGAGCTTTTGTCATATCACCTTATGTAACGCCCCTATACAACGCCCAGTACATTACATCTTTAAATTACGCCAAGTTAATACAAACTTTTGAATAAATATACGTTCTCATACACGAAGTTTTCATACATGTTGTTCTATAGTTAAACCATTTGTCTCATTGGTGTGGGGAGGGTCGAATGAAAAGCTATAACTTGGTGGTCCATTACCATTCTGGTTTAGTTTCCCTTTAGAGGTACATAACAAAAGTTTTACTTTTGGACCAAAAAGTCCCAATAATGTGATGTAGCCGATAATAACACATACACTACACATGAGATACTCCCTTTCGAAATCCAAATTTCCCGACGTTAGAAAATAACCAGGGAAGAATAACGCCCATGCTACACATGTGATATATAAAGTAATACCAATATATTTGGATTCGTTGTAATTTTTGGGAAAATGTCGTGTTTTGAATGCAAGTACGGTACTGGAAAACATAAATATTACACTCAGTACTAAATTTAACAACATCAAAATTGGACTTCGGTCTCCTTTGCAATGGGATACAATATACTCACGACTATTTGAAATTTCACCATCCGGTCCCGGCATTTTAGAGGCGAACCATACACCTGCGAGTAGGAATTGTACGGAAACGATACCGAACGAGCATAACAATAACGACTTCGAGCTTACTAATGCCGGTCGTGCAACAGAAGTTTGAGCGTGCAAAAATATACGATAGATTCGGTTAATCTTCAAAAACAGTGGCGCGTAACACATTAAGAATGCAATGCCAGGTAGCGACCCACGGAATATGCATGTTAATACGGACGGTTTGGTTAAGAACGGGAACGGACATATGAATGTGAGTGCAATGCCACTTAATATCATGTAACACAAGTCGCGACCATAGGCTCTCACGATACGGTTGCCGTTAAACTTTATAAACAAAATAACAACAAACAATGTTAAACATAATCCAATGATAGAGAAAAACAAAATTGTTGCGGAGAAAGGATCCATTGGCGCTCTGCTTATTTCAATATAATGTTGCGGAAGTCCGACACATTCACTTCCGATAGCCATTTCCTCGTCGCTGCACTTAATACATGTGTCATTCAAACTTATGCTGTTTCCCTGGCACTTTCTGCAATTCCAACAGCATTGAGCTTTCATCGCATTACGATCTCGTATACGAATATATCCAGGTGGACACAATTCACTACAAATGGCGCGAAATGGATCAGATCCGTTTTGTTTTAGCAGCATTGTATCTACGTTAAAGAAAGCTTCGAACTCTTGTAAGTCGGCTTCGTCAATATCTTCCGTTCGATTAATAATCCAATTCCCTATGTTAACACTCTTATACCTCTCTCGCTCCTTCATAAATATATGAACGTCATATTGTACCTCGTTTGTGAACGGTCGAAAGTTTTTTAAGGTACCATCGGGATATGACATAGCGAAGAGATTGTTAAACATCATATGGGAGTACATCTTACGGTCCTTAGGGTTGATCACACATTCCGTTGAGTTGGACATCCACGACTGGTCTTTTTGACAGACAATTTCAACCAAAGCATTCAAAGCATAAGCAATTGAATACACCGCATCAATGACTGTATGTACGGGAGTTAATGGATAATAACCTTTACCTTCTTTAAGTGTTTCGGTACCATTGCAAGCTGTTTTACCGGCCTCAATTCCGTTTAAACTACAGTCAAATACTTTCTCCCAAAATTTGATAAAGTGAGGTTCATTGTTTGTTTTTGGTGTCCTTGTTAAAAAGTAATTCTCAAATCCGATTTCCCGTTTATAATGAATATCCAAACTTATGGTACCGACGGCAACATCTTCTAACTCCTCTATCACCTCCAGATAATTGGTACAGCCAAATACACAAATAACACGGTATTGATTCCCAAGGCCCAGTTTATTTAAAGCTTGCATCAATCTTCTGGAATCGTCATTTGTTGTAAACATAACGATGGCTTTCGTGCGAAGATCCTTGTAAACAGAGGCAATTGCTTTCACAAACGTGTTATCATCAGGTTCACGGGGAAGATCAACTTGTTCTGCTAAGCATACACCAATACTGGACAATCGTGACGTAAAGTGAACAGCATCTCTCTCTCCATCGTGCCCATAAGAACTTATTACAGCTAAGTAATTCCATTTTAATCGTTCAACTAGATCCATCAAAGCTTGAACACGGTAAAAGTTTGAAGGTACAGTCCGCAACATGGCATTATTATCGAAGTCACTGAATACAGCACTGTAACTAATAGCAATTTGTCGGAATGTGTTGGTTAGAATACTGGTGACGTACGACGTTTCTGATGAATATGGTCCAATTAAGAACGGTATCCGAGATAAAAATGTCGATAAGACGTTATTTCGTACTTCTTCTTCCGATTGTGAACCAAATATTTGCTCGATGCCTAACTGATACCCAAAGAGTAGGTTAGTAGCGTTGTTTACGCTATGTACAGCATACTTCATAGCCTCTGCCATCATGATTCCCGATTGGTAGTTAATTTTTCCATTGGATTCGAATGGGAAAATCCCGTTTAAATGAAATGTTCCGCGACCTATAAAAGAAAAGTACATTGTATTGAAAATAATGTAATTCAGAGAGTTTTACCTTGTTCTTATATTTAGGCATTTAATGTAAGACTTTATCATGTATTTTTGTTTGGATATTATAAATCATCTATGTCGTGACCCTATCGCATTAAAGACCCTTTCAGATGTATCTTTTAACGCAGCAGGTGGTTGCTAGTCGATCGTTAAAATATCGAGGAAATAGCAAAAAAATAACATCTTATTCACCATACCTCTGACTTCGCCTGTTCCTTTAAACAAAACCGTTTTCGAAAACTTTAACATTAAAATCAAAATAAATAATTCTTTATTGCCCATGATTTATATTTATTTGTAAACAATCTTTTTATTTAAAATTTAAACGTTCGAATTTTAGTAAATTACATTCGAAACTTCAATATAATACGTTCGAAACACAATATAATACGTTCGAAACACACATAATTAATAATAAAACTTTAATTAGTATATAATATAGAAATTTTTTTTATATAAAATTCTTTAACATATTCTTCAATTTATAAAAGTTTGTGAAATATCACAAGATCTTCGAAAAGAAAATCGTTGAAGCGAAAAACCTTGTGACGTTTCGTTAAGTTTAGAAAAACATGCAACAATTTGGTTATGTGTTTTAAACTAGTTGTGTCTTTTTATTTGGTTATTTTTTATTTCTTATTTTTGAAAAAGTTTGCTAGAAAAGGAGAGTCCAAATAAAGGATAAAAGGATCGAAAAGATCTAAGAAAAGTAAAATAAGAAACATGAAAAATGTTAAGTACGTGAAAGAGGAGGTACAGTAGAACAAGAATTTCAAATCACGAAATATTTGACAGAGAATGGATAAGAACTTTAAGAACAGGAAATGAGAACTTTCAAAAGTAGAATCGCTATATTTGCTTGAAAATCATTTGCGTGAGCGACCTTAATTTCCTTTTTTTATCAAAAACTCACATGCTATTCATAGAAAACTGTGAATATATAAAACTTACCTCGAACAATTTCAGCTTTATTGCCAACTGATAAATATAAGCCAATAAATATATAATACAACATTTTCGCCAAGTTAATTGTCATCATAAAATCATCAATAATTTACTAAAAATAAATAAATACAAAATCTTGTTATCATCTCTTTTACAATATTTTAATTTTTTTTACTATCAAAATCAAAACAGCGTGGAAGAAACTTTTACTTCTGCACTTCTGTATATAGTAGTTTTTATTTTTTTTTCTTCTCGCTATTGATCTTTACTGATCTTTCAGTATAATAAAATGGAATTAGCGTTTTGATAGTTTGCAAAAATGGAAAAAACAAGATCAATTTTCTGGTTTTAAATAGATTTTTGAATATTTAATTTTGAGCGCGTAAAAATCATGTGATAAAATAAATAATAATTTTGGATATTTTATTTGGTTTTCGTCCAAGCGTATGAATATTTGTTCTCGATTTACGTCAATTTGACGTTGTGTAGCCTACTGCATATATGTTTCGGCCATAGAAAGTAGCTAACAAGAGCAGTTTGGGTAAAGTAGACTTTATCCAGGCTAAGATAATGTAATGAACCTGGAACATAGAGTAAAAACAAGTTAGGTCACTAAAAAAACTCATTTTTAGCTTGTTATTAAACCGTAGCCTGCGTACATTTTTAGCTTGTTATTAAACAGTAGGCTGCGTACATTCTCTACACCTGATACATAGATGTTTTTTTCAAATTAAATACTATGTTATCAAGATTCTCGAAAATAAGTATATCTAAAGATTTTAGTTTTGATTAAAGGTACTTATCTTAATCTCAAAATTTAGGGGTTTTTTTTACCCCCTTTTTTTCTTGGATAAATTGAAAGATCTATCAAACATAAGCATCTGGAAAGTATTTCAGCCATTTGCTATGTGTAATTCCAAATAAAATGGCCTTTTTGACATAAAAATCGCATTTACTTTGTGTTGCCTACACATATTGGGTGCTGCAAAGTGCTGAGGTGGGCTTATTTCTAAGCTTTAGAATGAGGTATTTAGCACATTGTTTCCATGTTACTTTTACCTTCTATTACAAAAATTTCTGATAGGATATTTTTTTCTGATAATTATATAAATTAAAATTTACTCGACCGAAATACAAAACAACTATTGAGTATTACAGCTATGGCGTGGATATCATTAACAGTCAGTTATAGACTGTGCAAGAGTTAAAGGTACTTATTCACGTCGAATGTTGTAAAAATTACCTTATTCGAGTCTCCGAATATTTGAAAGAATTTCTGATTTTATTAAATGAAGTAGTTTTACTTTCAATTATGAAGTTGGACTGTATACCATATAATGTATATCATATAAGTATATCAAAGCATTAATTGACCTTTCTACACTTTTTTAAAATATTTTTTTCTAAGCATGAGTGAGAGCTACCTGCACTTAACCGCAGGTGTTATATTACCCTATCGTGTGGTAGGTGTTCTTTTATAATATTCACACCTCGTGCTTTGGGAAGAAATGCAATTAGTCTGCGAACTAGTGTCGTTATAAGGAAGGTAGATTATTTAGAAGTTTATTGAACTATAACTAAATTTAGGAAAAGTGTTTAAATCGCGCTGTACTTTCAGCCCATGGATTTCAAAAGCTCTTCTTTTGAATTAAAGAGTAAGATTTTAAAACGTTCTGATTGGTTAATTTTATAGACCTATCCCAAGCTACGCTTTTTTGTTGTGATCACGTGATATATATGAGCAGAAATAGTATAAAAGAAAGGTTTTTGCTAAGAAGACCTTGGAAACAGTGAATAGTTAAAGTTCTAGTTGCTGTTTTGTTTTCAAATTTACACACATCTGTTTTTACACTAAAGTATGAAAAAGATATATAAAAATACGCTGGCGGTCCTTGTTCTTAAAATCACAATACGCAAAATATGAACATTGAAATCCGTTTTTGTGGCATATATTCCTGGATAGGTGCTTTGGTATCTGTAATCACAGGTTTGCATAAAAATAGACAAAAATCTTGCTATATATTTGCGGAAGAATTTTTTTTTTTAGATCGATCTTTTTGATCTGCAAAAATTTTAAACATTTTAAACATTTATAATGAAGATGAGTTTTTTTTGGAAATTCTTACGATGAGAAAAAACAACCTACCGCACTCTTGAATCACGGTATAAACTACCGTACTCTTGAATCACGGTATAAGAGCAATCACGGTATAAGAGCAAAATCTAATTAGAAAATAATATGATAAAACGTCTGATCATATTTACAATTACAAGTATTTCTGTCGAATAAAATATTCTCAACTCAAATAATCTTTTTGATCACATGTTAAAAACATATAAATAATTTTAATAAATTTAATTACCAAAAGACCTGCTCTAGCTTCAATTTTGCAAATGAGTTTATAACTGTAAAGACCTTTCAAATATCGAAAGCTACACTCTTTAGTAAGAGCAATAAGAACACGAGCCTCAGTTTTTCTTTTCGAATTTTTGTAATTTTAGAAACTATAGAAGTTGAAATACTTTTTTTTGTTTAAGCATGTTTTTGTAGGTACGGGTAATTTTGACTTCAAAAATGACAACGACTTATGGTCAAGTCAAATTTTACATGTTGTTATAAAATGATTTTTGTGTAGTGAGTGTGTTGCTTTAGATTAAAATTATTTTAAGAAATGAAATTTGTAATAGTCAATCATTTGGTTTAATTTTTCGAGCATTTCCTTACTTACTTTCGACAATTACTTAATTTCCTTACTTACTTTCGACAATACATTTCCGCGACAGGAATATATTTTTCAATACATTTATTTTTGTCATTATTATTTGCAATAATTTGTGCATTTATTTTAAACTAAGATCTCGGAAGTTATCGGGAGTTCTAACTGTCGGGAGTTTAAGTTATCACGATTTTAAATTATCGAGAGTTCCAGTTATCTAGGGTTTAAGTTATCCTAAGTTTCAGTTATGGGAAGTTTAAGTTATCAGAGATTTAAGTTGTCGGAAGTTTAAGTCATCGAGAGTTCCAGTTGTTATGGGTTTACGTTATCGGGTGTTTAAGTTATCTTATCGGGGTTTAAGTTATCGGACATATCGAGAGTTTATATAGCAATAATATAATGAATATATATAGATACTCTGTTTATGATTATTTTCCATACAATATTCAGAGAAATAGCCAAAATATATAACCGAATGAATCAACTTTTTCAAACAAATTTCGTCCCAATAAAATTGAAACTTGAAAGAGTTCTTCTTTTTTTAGTCCGAAATACTAATTTGCTGTACAGACGCATTGAAGCATGTCACTTCAGATTTTATTTGTTATCAAAACTAGTTTATGCAGAACTTAAAAAAGGAAAACAAAACTTTCTTTTAGAAAAACAAAATGATATATTTCAAAGTGCAAAATAAGACAGCGCAAATTAACAAATGCGAAATGAGAGAGCGGGAAATGCGAAATGCGAAATAATGCAGCGAGAGAATCAAAACACCATTGAAGTGTTTTTCGATGGGCTTCCGTTTTGTAAAGATAATGAAAATGATAGCCGTTTTCTACCTAGATGGTAGAATACCAAGACGGTAGAATGCCAAGATAGTGGAATACCAAGATGGTAGAATACCAAGACAGAAGAATAGCAAGACAGTTGAATACCAAGATCGCAGAATACCAAGATCGTAGAATACCAAGATAGTAGAATACCAAGAGGGTAGAATACCAAGACAGTAGAATACCAAGACAGCAGAATACCAAGACCGCAGAATACCAAGATAGTAGAATACCAAGATGGTAGAATACCAAGACAGTAGAATACCAAGATGGTAGAATACCAAGATAGTAGAACACCAAGACGGTAGAATACCAAGATAGTATAATACCAAGATAGTAGAATACCAAGATGGTAGAATACCAAGATGGTAGAATACCAAGATAGTAGAATACCAATATAGTAGAATACTAAGATAGTTGAATACCAAGATAGTAGAATACCAAGATAGTAGAATACCAAGATAGTAGAACAACTTCTTGTTGCAAAGTTGCATGCATATGGTTTTTCAAATGCGGCTCTAACATTAGTTTTAAGTTATTTGTCAAACAGAAAACAACGAACAAAGGTCAATTCTTCATATAGCTCATGGGAGGAAATTTTATTTGGTGTTCCTCAAGGGTCAATTTTAGGACCTCTTTTGTTCAATATTTTC